>DWFO01004008.1:0-11733 GCA_018246595.1 Mimoniades nurscia nurscia
CGACCCGGGAATCGAACCCGGGACCTCCCGTTCGGCAGTCGCACTCGCAACCAACACGACCAACGAGGCAGTCTAATTCTAACAGAAACGATCTAAATGGAATAAACCTTAACATCGTATACATGTATGTATGTACGGTTTAGACACGTCGCATAATACTAACTGGCAAACGTTTGCCAGCTGTTCCTCTCTTCCTTAACATTATCGACCTTATTCATAAGGGGGCAAGGTCGATATTGTACTGTGTCGAATTATAAATTGACTTGCGATACTGGAATAGCATGTGTGGGAACCAGGCGATCGACGTCGATTTAGCGATACTACACGTTGTTTCTTGTGCCCGGCGTCGTTCGTGGCATGTTACATTTTAGAAATGATCACAAGTATTGTATTTGGAAGAAGCAGGGCAGCTCATTGAGGACACAGTTAGAAAATTTGGAAGTCGGTGCATTCTGCCTGTTCCGTAAGGGCCCTGACATGAATATAAGTGTGTATGTTTTATAAGTATTAAAAAATGTTATTTTAACATGACGTCACGCCTGCAAATCTTCGAACAGGTCGGCAGAGGAGTGTAATACACTTCCATGTTTCACCTGTTAGGATTATGTTCGTGATGGGCCATAGAGTGAGCACAAATCCTAATTCCGCGCCACTACTACAAAATCTAAGTAAGAAGAATCTAAAAGCACCCGACCCGGGATCTGAACGCAGCATCTGTTGATCAGCATTCGCGCCTGCAACCAGCACAACCAACATTATTTTCTTTTTATCATTGAGTAAGACATTTCCGTCCATGATCGAATAGATCTTTCAGAAATTATAGATATGTCTGCAACTGTTACATTGTTGTTTTCCAGTTGGACTGGTGTGTGATTGGCGTGCGCCGGACCTGAGGCATTCCGACCTGGCTCCTCTGGAAATCCACCGCATCTGTTAATTATCTCAACTATGTAGTAATTGAGATCAAATATAGATGTCCGTGAGCTGTACTTAATGCATTTTACTACATGTTTCCTACTTGTGACATAAAAAGTGGTTAATTAAAATAATGATATGCCTATAAAGGTATGTATACGATGTACAGTAGGATTATTATGGGCACATATATTTTTTGTATTTTTAGCTCCGAGTTATTTTTTGTAAGTATTATATTCATTCTTACATTTATAATGTATTTTATTTGAAACAGTGTATGGTTGAGAAACTAAAATAATAACAATATCACAAAAAATAAATAAAGTAAACATAATTTCACGGCTGTAATCCCCGAAGAGGTAGGCAGAGGAATATAGAGCACTCCCACGTTTCACCAGTTACGTTTACGTCCCACTATAGAATAGGTGATGACCCTATTGCCATACAACGGGTACATATCTAGACTCCGAGCTAGAAAATCTAAATTCGGAAAATTTAGTAGTGCCCGACCCGGGAATCGAACCCAGGACTTCCCGTTCGGCAGTTGCACTTGCAAACAACACGACCAATGAGGCAGTTATAGTAAAATGTTTATTTTACGTAAAAAAAATAGATGTCATCAGGGAATGGCATCACAACCCAAAAATCAAAGAAAATGCGAGTCTCCATAGAAAATATGCATCTACGAGCCACGAGTAGCATCTCTAATTTTTGCAAAAGGTGGCATTTGATACTAAATATTAAAATATAAGATAAGAGTAAAGTTTTTGTCGCATGAACATTCTATTTTGAAGTTAAATAAATATTAGGTAGGTACTTTATTATCTAGTTATTGTATTATTTTCTCAAACGTACATTGTTTCATATAAAAATACATTATAAATATGTATAACAATTAATATAATACAAAAAATAACTCGGAGTTCGAGGTACAAAAAAATGTGGGTGTCCCTAATAATTTGGCCACCTACTGTATAGTATGGAGACTTATAAAGCTTCTATTATACGTATAATACCTAAGAGTATACATCATGTCGCTTCTGGAACTGATCTCGATATCAATACTCGAGTCCAGGTGGACAAACTGTGCCTTTGCCTTTCTCGTTCTGCCCACGTGCTGACAATGACTGTGCAGTCATTATCCTTGAGACGTTGTCATTACTTCAAATAATCCATCAATCGTAATAACTACTAAAACAACGTTTCTTTCAAGCTTAAATTATGTCTGCAACCCTCTTAATGCTCCATTGCTGGACACGGGTGACTCACGCAACTCGCAGCGGGTTAGGACATATTATACCACTTAGATTTATTGTGGATTGTGCGGAGGTACCATTAAGTGGCCCATCCTGTTTGTCGGATGTGTTTAAAACACCTTTACGAGTCTCCGCAACGGCTTAACGGCTTGACGTGCTCTCCGTAACACGGAAGAGTTAATGAAAATTTGTCACTAGCAGTCATCTATCCAATCGCTAGCGGCGTCCTACGTTGCTTACCTTTCGATATCGAATTCAATCTGCAATCACGACAGGAGTACGAGCGCTTCATAATTCTTTTATGTATGTATGTATGCGTAAAAGTCGATGTTATTGTTATTATTACTGAGCCGGAAAGGTACAGGTGATCCAATGAACCGTAAGAACTCAATAATAGTTTTATTGCGAGACAACCATCACGTTCGAACGTTTTATTTCGACGCCTTTGTTTGACTGAGGCTCAGGGTTGCCACATCAATTGTACATTTGTTTTATTACTGGAACCAAAGTATAGGTTTTTTTTGTATTCTAAAGTGACACACAAATTTTCAAAGAATATACGAGATACAATGATATACATAGGTACATTTTTGTGTGTTTTTTTTCGTTTTAATTCTCGAATCAGCATACATTCGTGTCTATGTTTTATTTACACTGAAATCCATATTAAATACTTTATGGACATTGTGTTCATTATATGCTAATAAAGTTTAAACATTGAAAGCCTAGTTATTTGAAAGTAACATAAGCAAGTATTTAAAATGTAGTAGATACCATTGCACAACTATATGAATCAATAATAATACATAATTATGTATCCTGTCGATTATGAATAGGGATTTGTATTAAAGAAACCTTAAAATACGGGCTTTTGAGCAGACAGACCTCAAACTGTCACGAAGAATTATACGTGTGTTAAGTCGCTACATAATTTATTCAACAAATAAGTCAATGAATAGGTTAGATTGTTTAATGTGTATAAATCAATAGTCAGTATGTAGAGCCTATAAAGTCGAAGTCTCAATGTAAAGCAAAGTGTTATAAGCTACCTAGTATTTCGATCGATGTCAGGTACGGCTAACATAAACAAAAGAATCGCACACTCCATAAACAACTTCTCTCGTTAAAAGTCATTCACGCCTATAGGCGCCCATTAAACTTTTATTCCATCACACTTTTACGCACAGACATTGAAGGTTTTTATTACTTAGCCGTAATAATATCGACTTCATTTCGCTTAACAATTGAATTTCTGTGCAATGTTTTACGCCTCCATAGCTACGGGCTTAAATCGTCTGATTCAAACTGGTATCTGGTTCACTAGACCGGTATTAAGTTTCTTCATGATCATAATGTTGATGATTTATTGAACCTTACCATCATAAGTATTAGTGATTACAGCATATTTTCCATTTCGAAATTCATCTCTTCTTATAACTAAATGAAAACATACTCCATCCCACTGATTTTTACTTTATAAATCACTTGAAGAACCCAATAGAAAATTTATTGTATGTAAAAAAATAATAAATAAAATAGAATAATTCGAAATTGACAACCCTAACCTATTAAGGCACATTTCTATTTGGATAGTACCAGGAACAATGGATGGGATCAAAACTATGATGAAACAAGTATGTGATCGGATTTTGTATAATTATCCCACATCCCGCTAGTGATGGACAAAATGTTACTATTATTATCAATTTATATCATCATGTTATATAAGTTAGGCATTTGTTATTTAAGAGACTATACTAGGTTTTCGCTGCCGATTTTTTGGACTAAATAGAACATTTCGCTGTCTATGATACATCTACCTTAGTTAAATGTCTATTTTAAGTAGTCCGTACTCCTTAAGAGACGGAAGCATGTTATACTAGCAGTTTTTATCAAATTTGACAAATTGAAGACGCGAAATTGGATTTTTTTTTACCTGCTAATTTAAAAATACATAAACTGTCTAAGAGCGTATAATAAGGGATATTAAAATTTACGTAATACATATATTTCGAATTTGTTTTTGAACGGAAAAATAATTGAATAGTAATGAATTGTTTTATTTAGAACATAATGTATATATAAACAAATGTTAAACGTTTTCGTTACCACCAAAGATCTGTATAAAAGTCAAGTCAATTAAAATTTTATTGTTTTATATAACGTTGTAACAAAATCTCTCGGGATATACTCGTACATATGAAAGACATTGCCATAATTTTACGAGATATTATTTTCACCTTTACAACGAAAACAGTGCTGAAATTTATTCCTATCATCCGTCAACCATGGAGGATTTAACCCGGCTCAACTGTAAAAACCTCTTTTCGAGGCGGCGAGATTTGTTAACATTATGTGACCCCGTGACCCGCCTTGGTCGCTATTAATCTTGGCCCCATAACCGGCGATATGGTACGTCAGATATTCTAATATTGCGGTGAAATAACTTATGGGGAAATGGGGTAAGTAGTCAAGGCCATGGCGACTTACGAGTAGCTACTAAGTGTTTCATGCTCGTGAATGAGGGTAAGATTTTCAGGAATTAAAGAGGGGCTCGGCAGTGCCTTTTGTCAAGTCTGGAACAAGAAATATTAATTGCATTAAATTTACTAACAATTTTAGCAGGTAACGATGATAACAGTATTATATCATAAGACGCTCTGTTAGCGTTTTATAAAGTACCTACCTACCTACTCTTTTGTAAACCATTTTATAGACATTGTTTCATTTGGAAAGAGACTCGTTAATATTTAAAATTTTCCTTACGCACTCCATAAAATTAGATTTGTATAGATCATTTTTTCGCCGTGAATGGAATAGCAATTAACTTAACAAATGCCAATTGGACCTCCCTGAAGCTACGTATAATTCGAAATGGATTCTCGCATTGCCATTTTTTGCTGACATTAATTACTTCAATGCAAAATCGAAACACATGTATCATTAGTTACAGTACACAGGAGTACAATTATCCAGTGTTTTTAATTCACAGAATTATAACCCTTATCTACAAAATCATATAGATCGATATGGCGTACGATTGTAGAGTTTTAAGTATATTTTTTGTAGCATTCCCAATGGAGGTTCGTGTGTGATGGTATCGTGAGTTAATTTGATTTCGTTGAAATGCTATAAGTGTTGGATCTAACGAATATATACATTCATACTAGAACATATATATATATATATATATGTATATACACCAGGATGTAGCAAATCAATTACCAGTCAGACATGAACAATGATGAATTAACATTTTAAATATTTTTTTTTTGATGGTGGTATTTTATATAACAATCAGGTGCCTTATCATATTAGTGGTGCTCGTGAAAGTACAGCGTTTGACTTTGTCCCCCTAATAATACAAGGAAACCATAGAAAATACTTAATCTTGTTTAAACTAATATGCGATACACTAATCTGACAACGTACACAAACGGTACGTAAACGGTGTAGGTTAGTTAATCGTGGAGGCAAGAATATATATACTTATTCAATACAGATTGATTAATTACTTATGAAATTTCCAACGGACCAAAGGTGCCATATTTTATATGACGATGCAATAGTAAGTCGCGTGTTCATACAAAGTGGTGAGTCGGTGAAATCGCCGCTATCGGACCGCTCGTACGGCAGTCGCGCTTACAACCCACACTCGACCAACAAAGCGGTTTATAAAACTATAGGTAATAATAAATATATGCACAATACAATACAAACCCTCCCTAAAATCCAATAAACGCGTTGGTGATACGCCTTTTGGTTTTGCAAATGTCCATGGGCAACGGTGACCATTTACCGTCAGATGGCCCGTATGCGTGGTTGTCAGATCAAGCAATAAATAAAGTCACATAAACCCGATCGTCGATCGATCAAAAGATATACTTAAATTATTTCTTCAAATACCTACTCATCCAGCCAAGAATCGAACCCGGAAGCGTTTACACAACAGAACGGCGTCATTGTAAATATTGCGTCAAACTGGTTGTCACAAGTATTTTCGTTAATTCCGTTCAACAGTAGAGCTAATAATTCACGAAAGAGAGTAAGAATTTTATCGATTGTCCATTAATAGTTGCAAAGGACATAATAATCAAAAGCGGCATGATCGATTGTCGAGCGGCAGAGTGATTTTTAATGTAAGCGTATAAATCATTTATTAATTTAGCATGTGAAGTATGTATGTATTTAAGTGGAAGTCATAAAAAAGCCATATATTACGCATTGGAAACGTTCGTGAAAGAAATCGACGCAGTGACGTCACGCCCTTGACCGTTCCCACGGGGCAGCAGCCAAGTGACGGCGGAAGTTGAAAAAAAAAACGAATTAGGTATAATGAAAAAAATAGTACATTAAAATTGTCGATACGAAATTTTATGCTCTCTCGGATACCAATTTTTAAATGGAACATTAAAACTTTATTGACACGCATATTCACTTGTGCTCATTATTTTGCACCACAGCTCATCGGAGATTATTTTACTATTTGCTGTTCTATTGGATAAATATGAATGAAAGTAGCTATAAAATATTGCATAATATTAAAAACCGTATAACAATGACCATAATTAATTCCTTTATGTTTAGTTGCATATGTACCTACATGATCTATCGATTTGATTAAAACTAGAGTTAAATGGTAGACCACGTGATTTGTCGTCCCTACGACTAGGTTACGTTAGTTAGACAATACGACCGTTAAAACGTATCATCACGCCTGTATTCCCCGAAAAGGTAGGCAGAGAGGTGTAGTATACTCCCACGTTTCAGCATTTACCTTACGTACCCACTTTTGAATGGGTAGTGAGCCTATCGCCATACACCAGGCTTAAATCTAAACTCCGAGTCACTATTAGAAAATATAAACATTACATCACGCCTGTCATCCCCGAAGAGGTAGGCAGAGGAATGTAGAACATTCCCATGTTTCACTAGTTACGTTTACGTCCCACTATGGAATAGATGGTGAGCCTATTTACCATACATCGACTGTATATCGAAATACCTATGTACGTACTTTAAATATAAGTACTGTATTTAGATAACACGAGTTTGAATATTTACTTATTATTTGCGCGTACTACATGCGATGCGCTGTACATATACATATGTAAATATATAATAATAAAAAAAAATGAAATGTGGCAATGCAAACAGTTCGAGAACCGCTGTAACAGGCGCTCTATTTAGTGGCATGCTAAGTGATTCAACCTTGAGGTACAATTCCCGGTTGTGTATCTGCTCTAGCGATGCTGCGTTATTATGTGTGGGTCAGAAGCGTTTGTTATTCTTTAGCGTTACGTGAGCGGCGAGTGTGACGTCACGCGATCTTAAATCTCTTCGGTCACATGCACCGGCGGTTAACGTCACTGCTGTTGATTGACTCAGTCAAACACGTTTCACTTTGTGATTATCTTGAATGTACACGTGTATTATTGCATCTGGAATCTGAGTAATGAGACTTTAGAAAGGAACCGGCCAGTTAAATATTGCTCTTTGATTGGAATAGACATAGCTCAAGTAACGTCGTATTCAAATAGTGGATTGCTTTTTGGAACTGAAAATCGTAGTAGTTACTACTGCTCGGAGTGTGCATTTGTGTCCGGTTTTGCCCGGTAGCAATAGGCTCACCCATAACACGATGGCAAAGAAACGTAACAGGTGAAACTTCGTAGTTTACTAACTGCACTCCTCTGTCCACCTTTTCGAGAAAATACAGGCGTGATGTAATTTATTTATTCTTCTTTTTATCTGTCCCATTCTAGATCGATTAAATATTTTTTGTAACCTATGAGGTCTGAGGTGGTCGACTCCAGTATACACTTTAAAACAGCGACCGCACCACTCAGGCTGATTGATACGCAAACTTTGTGAAAGCTGTGTCACTGTCCCGGGCGAATACGTTACGGATTCTACTACTAAAAAGTATTAGGATACATACATACATATCGTTATGCACAACAGATCCCTCATGGGAAAAGCAGAAAGTACCCAGCGCCAAATATCTACATATATCCTAACTGACCTGCCGCGCTTCTTCTGCATTTATCATTCTCTTCACACGTGTAAAGTTTCTAAGAGTTCTCCATCAGCCAGTATCTGGCCCATTTGATTGTTGTAAGTGAGTCTTAGTCTCTCTTGGCACCTGTGTCCATCAACTATTAAGACCATTTAGAATATGTGGGTCAATGTCTACCTCGGCATCTGTTGCGTGTTACGCTCGTCCACTTCTTACGCTTGATTGTCTGGATTTGACTGTAACTACTTAATTGTCCACAATTTTAAATATAATAGTGTTGTTGGCGTTCGTGTGTTGGATTCTCATCGTGACTTGACCATGAATCGTTACGTTCCCTTACCATTAAGCCAATGTCTTAGTCATCAGCAAATTTTGCTATATTCATAGTAAATTTGCCTTTACTGATATGTGAATATTGGTTTTATGTGTTCTTGGTAACACGTGAGTGTTTGGTTTGACCATAAGCATCGAGCGTTCTTCTAATTATAAAATTGAGCATTGCATCGAATACTGTGTTTTGCTCGTAACTCCTACAATTTCCTTGACGGTATCATCTTCAGGTATATCTATGCGACCATTAGCGTTGAGTATCTCAAACATAAATTGTACCACCTGACCTGACATGTAGTATTCAGTGTATTAAATGATAATGCCAATTCACATACACATGACGAACAATAAATAAATAGAAATCGTTTTTTAATGTTTACATGTTAATTTACTTTTACAATAGAAGTTAGTTTTAACAGATATGAATGCGAGCATTTCTTTATTCTATCATGAAAGTATGTTTTGAATAATTTTGTTAAAGTGATTAGCTATTTTGTCACAGTCAAAACATTTGAAGATAGTTTCATAAATTCGAAATGATGTAAATAGAACAATTTTTAACGTGTTACTCATTCGCTTGCAGTTTATTACACGCTGCCTACAAGTACAGGAATTGTTGTAATTCTCGTACTTTAGCGATGGCGCGTATCCTCGACCTGAATTTTAGTTGCCATGTCAGATTAAGACTTCAAACTACGCACCGCTGCTTATTACGCATCGTGATATGTCTGCTAATTAACGAAACTTTTCTTATTACGAGTATTAAAATTAACAACAACAATTATAGGCTACAATAGTTAATTTAACTTGTGTAAAATACCTAAACCACTAGTCAAGGTATCCACAACAAGTAGCGGACAGAACTCGCCAATATACCAATGATGTCTTTTTTGACCTCGGCTAGAGATAATAGTCAACTTACCGTAAAGAAGAAGTTTCTTAGAAGAAGAAAAAGAACGAGTTTAAATAATGAATGTCAAAATAACAATCATTATATGAGCGCGGAAAGGCGAGAGAAGTGCAGATAAGAGAAAAGAACTCTCTTGGTACTCTTGTTATGTACCAATTATATTCGATTGCCTGCTTCAGTGCAATAGGAATAAGTAATGCGTGTTTCCAATTGTGCAAACTCAGGATACAAACGTGTTTGGAACTGCTCTGTCTGATGATTAAGTCAGATAAGTGATTTACTATGAAGATATACTTCCCAGGAGGATGCAGATCATCTAATGTCAACTGATTTCTAATTTAGTTGAAATTATATTGTTTTGCTGCTAGATATGGGCATTTCCTGACATAACAAGTCTCATGTCACACTTTTTATGCTAGTGTAAGTACTCATGTTATATGTCTATGTAATATTTTTTTTTTATACGAACGATCAGATTTTGCAGCCCTGACACCGTGGTATGTATATTCAAACCAATCTATCAAGTTAAGCAGTGAATCATGAATGGACAATGAATTAATAGTGGCTTATTCATTCTACAGTCTTTTTTCCACGTACCATGTGCGTAATGCAGCTTTATATGCCCACCGGTGAGAGCATTATCAGCAGCAGCTGTGATTGTCGAAATGTTTGCGATAGCCATTCTGTCGAGTGCATTATAATCTTATAAACATGCCTATGAACATCGACAGGATTACATTGATGTTTTATTCGATGAGACTTTTCAAGACTTCAAAATCGTGTCGTATCCGTTCCATCTAAAGCTTAACTATAAATCTTAGTTCAAGAGGTCGTAAAGTCTTTTTTTTTCCATAGATAACATCAAAGTTCGTGTTGCAACAATAAAAGCAATTACTTTGTTTCATGCTAATTGACATGGTTTTATCATTATTATAGTTGGTAAAATTAAAATATTCGACACGTTAGAGTGTAGTTATGCTAATGAAATGTTATTATATGTATTATAGAGTTGTCGTGCACGCGGGTGGCTATACAATTCTCTTTATGTTCCGATGCCTACTTACAAGTAAGCTCGCTCGCCGGAGTGATTACTGGATATTGCTCGTACCATGATACGAAAAAGTATCAAGTTACAGTCGTGTACAGATTAAGATTGCAATTTCAAATATATACACAGCGCCATCTGGTGTCGCGCTTGTAAAGGTTATTTTGTGTGATGAACAGTTATAATAATATACATATGTATATATGTAATGAGACAACTCGCAGCCGATCTTGTATTCCTAAATTATACTTCTAGGTACTATGGTGACTAGACAACGGGTACATATACATAGTTATGTATATATACCTACATAGTTATGTAATAAATTTCACACTCAGAATAAGCAATACAATTTATGGGACTTGCGCAACTAGCATGCGATAGCCTATTGTTTCGAAGTTGAGTCTTTCACTCTGGAAGCACGGGTACAAATTATCTTTAAAAAAATGCTTTTTTACTTTAAATATCAGATGCTATAACGGTAAAGGAAAACATCGTAAAGACACCTGTATACGTCAGACTTAATAAATATTGTTTTCTAAGGCGTGTGAAGTTTACCAATTTGTTCAGCGTGGCCGACTATGGCCTTAAATCTCTCATTCTGAAAGGAGACAAAAAATTACAAATATATTAGATCATATATAAAACGCCCACAACATTGCTTCTCGCAAGTCTCAGGCGATTCTGCCATTAAGTCGATTTTAATGAAACTTTGAAGTATTATCCGCTAGACGTTTAGATAATGTCTGTTCAGTAATTCATACAGGAAACTTGATATGTTGGCATTTTATAAGACTACGAAGTTTCATATCACGAAAGCCGTGAGCTATTAGTATATTATTTAAAAGCAGTGTTATATGAAAGAAGAATAAGCACATAATATATATGTTTCAATTCTGCAAATGAGATATCCAACGGAACTACGTCATTTAAATATCGTTTCTTTACGGCGTCTGGTTATCTCTAGTATTTAATATTTATACACCCTATAGATCCTATATGCTTAATGTATACAACAAACGCCGATTCACACTTGGTGCTTATTTGTATTTTCACGACATGACCTCATACTTGGTAGCCGATTTCATGTAGAGGAGTAATAATAATATCTTCGGACACACGGCCATATCCCGTACTAGCATCAAGGGTTATGGTAACCAGACGGCTGTTAAACTACATACATACATATATACATGCCTGACTGCCTCGTTGGTCGTGTTGGTTGCGAGTGCGATTGCCGAACGGGAGGTCCTGGGTT
>DWFO01004009.1:0-11731 GCA_018246595.1 Mimoniades nurscia nurscia
GTCCCGGGTTCGATTCCCGGGTCGAACACTACAAAAATAGCTCACCACCTATTCCATCGTTGGACTTAAAAGTAACTGGTGAAACGTGGGAGTGTTCTGCATTCCTCTGCCTACCTATTCGGGGATTACAGGCGTGAAGTTACTTTTTTTTTGTTCAAAGTGCGTTTCGACATATTTTCGATGCAAATATGAAATTTGCAAAATTGATCATTTTAATAACAGTATACATTTTGTACATTAACATAGTAATTACGTTATGGTATGGTAAAATAGGGTGTTATAAAGTAAAGTTGTTGGCTTTAAAATTAGTAACACATTTAGCGGAATTCAATGTAACTTCACTACTAATATTTTGGTGACAAGGTTCATATTTGAGTGAAATGTCTTGTGACGACGGTGCTTGCAAAGCATACTTCCTGCCCTATTGTTTTCGAACAAAATCCGGTACAGATTATATCTAACAATAAAACGCATATGTGTCATATTAAAATAGATTTCATTAAATGTGATAGATAAATGTGAGTATAATTTGGGGATATATTTTTGCCTACCCACTTTTGAGAAAAAAAATTCAGATGGGCAATTAAAAAATGTGTTCCACTTATGAATACGTGTAAAATTTAATAACGCTACGAATCCGCGGTAAATGGCAACTTATTAAGCGGTACTTGTAATATTTTCCTTTGAATGAATTTTACGTTTTAATCCGTATTTTTCGAGTAATGCGACGCAGTTGACCACTCCTCCGGCCTCGCGTACGTTGGCAATGTGTGTTTAAATCACGCACAAACCTTTCCATTTTTAAATTTCTTTATAATATGTTAACTATGGTTGTGTAGCGTTAATGACATACGTTGTTATTTTTCTGCCTTTATTTTAATGATGTTCTATCTTTGTGCAAAAACCCAGCAAGTTATGACAAAAAACACAATAGTGAAAACCATAACGTCCTACAATTTGTCAGCCGCAGGAAGACTTATGATATATAAATTAGATGGAACTTTTTGCATCACGTCGACGTTGCCGTAAACAAAGTTAGATTATCTCCCGCGGCCTTGTACATAGGCACGTACCAGCTCAGCTGCTTTTGATCTATGACATCACGTGACCCCATTATGTACGAGGAAATTCTGATCTGTACATACAAGAGAGAATACCTTGAGATACAACTGCATTTTTCCTTTGCAAACGTACGAGTAGATAGTTTCAGTAGCTACAAGTGTATTAAATGAATCTAGCCTCTAGTTATCCGAAACTAGCTGGTGAGTATGAAGAGATGAGTATGAAGATCTGTGAGAGAGATGAGTGGCATTGGGTGTTTCCTGCCTTGCCCCGTAAGGGACACGGCGTAATATATAATAATGAGAATAATGAAATAATAAGAATAGAGATATTTGGCACTCTGTGCTCTCTGCCTACCCCGCAAGGGACCTGGCGTGAAGATATGTATGTATGTATGAAATAATTTAAAATGGATTTTTATTAAAGTTTTCAAATAGGACCATATAACGATAGTACGTAACGAATTTACGATAATATTATAAACGCAAATGAATTAGTGACTTGCGCCGCGGCAAAATAAATACAAGTCATAGCGGAAATAATTAAGCTGTAAATTCAAGCGTCAAGTTACTTTCTTGGTCATTTATATTCCGTGTATACTTAAGGGGACGTAACACACGGCGTTCTGTTAAATTGGTTAACGTCGTAGGTATGCATAGAAATTGTAGTGGTGTGCCACAAATTAGAACACAATACTAAATATTATAATAAACTTACACAAGAGTTATATAGAAATAAAATTGTAGGTACTGTTCAACCTTGATGTAATTTGTAGGTAAGCGAACTTCGGAACAGCCAATGACATGTTCCTTGACAATAATTACGTTAGTGGGCTTGACATAATTATGCACTGTAGTTAGCATGGTTTAAACACAAGTCGCGTTTGAGGGAAAAGGTGTTTTGGCTTAACTACTGCTTGAGACATTTAATAATCGATTCCGTCTACATCGGAACCTAATATGTGTAGCCTGAGCAATAATGGTATAATTATGTAAAGGTAATCAGAGTACAATTGTTATAAAATTACACGAAGTCATATGTAATTTAGTAAGGACACCTAGTTCAAAATTTTGGTTCGAATATTTCTCCAAATTTGTTATCTCTTATAGATATAAGTAAAATCTGTGCCACATACAATACGGTTCATAAATATAAACGTATCGAAATGTAACATGTCGTCTGTAATCCTCGAAGAGGCAAGCGAAGGAGTGTAGTACCCTCCCACGTTACACCAGTTACGTTTACGTCCCACTATGGAATAGGCGGTGAGTCTATTATCATACACCGGGCATATATCCCGACTCCGACCTACCATTCCAAAATATAAGTTACAAATATCTAATAGTGTCCGATCCGATATTTGAAGCCAGGACGTCTCTAACGGCAGTCGCGCTTTCAACCAACACGACCGACGAGGCATTAAAAATAAATACATAGAAGACAAACAATACGGCAGATGAGATAGCCATCGCCCAGTATGATTAGACTTTCATTCGCAGACTGCACAGATAGACTTTTGATTTCTACTTTGTTGAGTACAAACAACATGATCACTGTGTACCCAATATTTGTGGACGAATAAAAAGATAGAGAGATTAGAAATCGGTATTGAATTTGCTTTTGATTTTCTTCCGATGCATCTGTAGTACAGTGGCCGTGTATGAAATGAAAGTTTGGGCTAGATCTGCCCATGATATAAGTAGTTATGTATCATTTCTTTTATTAGCACCGGTAATTAGATACGTTATCTTTGTAACGTTGTAGGATCAAATCAATATCAACATTGCTAGAATTTTAGTAGATACATCAAATTTACCTCAATTAGATTTTCGAATCGAACCATCGCGAATAATGTCTTGTAAGTAGTTAATTAAAATTAAGAAGTAATTTTCTCTATGAAGATCAAATTAAATGTAATACAATTCCAATATTATTATCTTATTATTATTACTACCAATTGATCATAATCGTTTAAGACATTCAAAATGAGGAGAAAATATATTAAATATAAACGAAATATTATAAGGAATATTTTGTGACATCGATTTTTGCTGACATCGTGACAAAAAAACGTAGTGATGCGTTAAGGTCACTTAATATTGAAGACAAATAATTACTACAGTATCTTTTATCATTATTGTGCATTCATACTAAAAATTTTGAGGCAAGAGTACGTAGTACTTTAGTAGAATCTACTTTATTTCTCAATACATAAATACATGGTAGCTATGTTTCACTGTTGGACTTAGTTATCTCGCTAAAAACACCAATCTAGTTCTATTGTGATCTCCTTGCGTCGATTCACAACATTTTATTTGGTGCTAACAACGTGAGTAAGAACAATCTGTTGTTGCTGAAACAAAAGCGCTTCGTACAAAGGTTCGTTACACCACTGTTATCAATTTACATGCGAAATAATCTATTACCGAAGTCTCTCATATATTAATATATCTGAGCTGTCAATAAAATCGTGCAATACGTTCATCGCAGTGATGATGGTTGAGCACAAAGCAGACGGATCACGAGTTAGTTAATGATAGGAAAAAATCTACTATTGCTAATTTGTTACATTGTTTGAGATATTAGCATGCCAATAAGCAACTGTTGCAACAAATCTACAAAATAAACCTAGGACATACATATGTGATAAATGCGTGGGAATAATTTAAATTCATATATTACCTAATAATAAAAGATAAAAATAACAAAACACTGTCCTCAATTGTATGCCCACATTATTATTCTGTTGATGATTTTCACGCCGTCAAAAGATAACGTATATAAGCTTACTAAAAACTCGCTTTCAGATAATGTTAACAATTATGTGAACGTTAATTAAACAATGCTTGAAAACACCTCATTGAATTATTCACATACATAGAATCACACATCGATTAATTACATATAATATAATTAAAAATTATTGCAAAGGCATGAAGGCTTGATAATTTCTAGTTAATACAAATTTCATCATTGCGTTACCTAGGTTATTATTATTTCAAATATTTCTAAAGAAATCATGGTTGTTACCTTCGCCATTTTTCGTATTGTCACTGAGTTGGAGCACTAAACGAGTCCCACAGTAATATAAAATCGTAAAATAAATACGGTCACTATATGTCACACGCGTAAAGTACTGTATCTGTTGGCGCGATGTAGCCAGTTGTTATGCGCGGGAGGCTGTCACGCGGCGGCATTGGGTCTGATAGGTTGCACGGAGTTGCGCGCGCGCATACATCACGTGCACAGTGGCGCTGCCGTGCCGGCCCGCTGCGGTCGCAATCAGAACTAACGGCTCGTTCACGCTCCAACGGCTATCAGCGATGAATGATAGAATGATGAAATACACCTATACATTAACTTGTAATAAAGTTAATGCAGAATTTCTTTGTTTACTAGATTTTTTCCTCCGTGAATTTTTGGATAACATTAAATTGATTCATTCCTCCTTATTTTCTGGTTTTTCTTTTGTTTATTAGATATTTGTGATTTTTACTGCTTCGTGTGTTACATTGTTGCAAGCATGACTATTGAAAAAGAGGTCTTGGGTTAGTTTCCCGGGTCGGGAAAAGTATTATTGGCTCTTTCTAACTTGAAATTCCTAGTAGAAATTCGGACTCTGGATTCGTGCCCGATGTATTGTAGTAGGATCATCCTGTATTTCATGGAGGTACGTATAATATAATTGGTGAATCGTGGTAGTGTACATACTCCTGTGCCTACCCCTTGCATGATGTTATGTTTATTGGATAGTTCGCGTTAGCTTGTTTGGTTTGAATGATAAAAACAATATTTCGATTCAATGAAATTAATCTTTTTGGTGCATTTAATCTTTTAGATGCATGATGATTTTTATTAAGATTTTTAAAAGATATAATTAGGTACGTGCCATCTTGATTTGATTACTGCTATTGATTGTAATAAATCCCCCTACAAAGTAACATTTTAAAGGTCGATGTGCAGTCATCATTAAATTTTTACTACTATATATAGTTTACTTAAATTCATTTAAACTACAGATCCTTAGAAGCAAACGCCTTTGACAATAGGGGTGTGCAAACAACCCTTATAAGGAGAAGAGAAGATAAAGTCAATATAAGCACAGCTGTTTAACTATCAATGTGTGCATAGATGGTTTGAATTGAATCCCTTTTCTCAATTAATTTCCGGGCTTTAAGTTGTTGTTTATTTAATGTAAATGTAACATCACGCCTGTAATTCGCGAAGTGGTAGGCAGAGAAGTTTAGTAATAGGGGATCATCATGGAATAGAGGGCGAGCTTATTGTCATACATCGAGCACGAATCAAGTCTTCGAGCCTCGACTAAAAATTCTACTTAGAAAAATCCAATAGTACCCGAACCCGGGATTAAAACCCGGGACACCTCGATCGACAGTCGCGCTTAGAACCAACCACTCGACCAACGAGGCATTTGTAGCCGTAAATTATTTAGTATTATAAATCGCTCGACTAGCTTATTGTTCTGACGGTATGGGACCCTCATCGCCGAGCTGACGGTCGTGGGGTCGACTCCGGCCGAGGACGAATGTTACTGTTATGAGCACGATTATTTGTTTTGTGGCCGTGTGTAAATATATGTATTTGTAAAACTGTACATGTATATGTGTATAATTTATACGTTGTCTGGTCACTATGGTGCCAGCTCTGTCTGGTTTGGGATCAGAAAGTGTTGAAAGCGGTTGTTTAAAAATATTATTATTTTCATTAAATACGCGTCTTAGAGCTCCATGATTTGTTCCATGCGAGTGATAAAGTCAATCCAAATATTATCTGTTCTAGTTATTAAATTACGAAGCATATACTTACTTGTGTACACACGTACGTGTTCACTCTTAAATGCCGCCACGATATATTGCCTACCAACTTCCTCCTGTAGGGTAACAAAACATTGTGACTTATTTCAGGTAAACAGTCTGTCCCGTTTGAGATTTGTATGTCTCCATTCGCACACATTGTATGGACTGTATAGCTTTTTGTTTCAGTGTGATCACCATCACCCCATAATTTTGCCCATAATATTAGTATTATAATATATATCCAGTTTAAAAAAGTCATACTGTACTTACATTTCTTATGTTGTACATTGTAACAGGAATTATCCGAACGATGTAGGCAATAAGTAGTAAATTTTAAACTATGTACTTTGAGATATAAAAGGAAAAATATGTATAAGATGAACCTTGGTGAATTCCCCATTACCGTGATTTACCACACATGGTAATTCTATTATAAGTGTTATCACCATAGATACGTAGACAACAGTTCCTTTAACTGTCATGTCACGGTTTTGCTCTGTCCATCACTCTCAAGTAATATTCTATTCAAAGTGCAAACTAAGCTATGACGCCATGATATTTTACTCACAATGGTCGTACGAAAACAAATCGTCTGGCCGTTGTGTTAGCGTATAAGGAAAAGAGAACATAATTAACCGAATGCATCGTTATGAAGTTATATAACGAAAGTGGACGTTGACTAATGCGCTTTTCACCTCGTCGGCGGATGTCACGAAATAGGTGTCATTCCAACCATTTGTTAGCACGCACAGGAAATATAATATGTATGGTTATTAATTTTTGTGAAGTTATTGCCTGGTATGTATCTTAAAGCATTAAACTATTATAACATTATTGATTATTAAATGTAAGATTTACTCATTATATAAGGCATTGACTGTTAAACTAGACACTGTTAAATTATATATTATTAAAATAATCTTTTGTTATCGCTGATTATTTATTACATTAAACATTTTCAGAATAACGTTAATCTTGTATATCAGATTGAAAATATTATGATGAAATCAAATAAAGACTGTCAACTCGAGTTGTGGGTATTAGGTAGGTACTTGTTCTGAACGCTGCGTATTGCTATAAAAGATTCTGATTTTCGCAGTGTCTTTCACATACACTTCACACTAATAAATCTGTGCCATACTCGATGACGCAAATGTAGGATTATAGGCTAATTAATATCTTGTATAAACGAAGCGTTTCGAAAATTATATATTTATATGTATAATTTTCGAAACGAATAATATATATTTATAGCGTTCGCATAAGTTATGCTGACATTCCAAACGGATCTTATTAGTTTTCATTCCAATAAATTCCATTGCTATACCTACCTAGACTGTATTTATTTTATTGATTTTTTTCCTTTTTTAATGTCCACGATACCTGCAAACATTTCCATGATACAGTTCAACGAGGTTTCCGTATTCAAATAGAAATGTATTCGGCCGGAAATGAAAAAATATATACCTATGTATGTAAAGAGAAGCTTTGATTTCCAGTCAAGTGTAAAGAATCAGCATCCCCGCTGCGCACATTCAGTTGATTGCTCTTATAAAATACATATGTGCGAAATTCTGAATCCACGATTCTCGAATATATTGCAATGGCGCCGTGCCTCTGAGGATTTGAAGTTGACGTGGATTTAAAATATTCCGTTATTCATACACACTATTTCAAACGTATATCTATGAAAATATCACTGACGATGAGTTCACGTTGGCTGCTTCTTTGGTTGAGTGAGTGGTTGCAGGCGTGACTGCCAATAAAGACGTCCTGGGTTTAAATCCTTGTTCTTATTTCTCAATTTCTGCCCGGTGTATTGCAATAATGGGACGTAAACGTAACTGGTGAAACATGGGATTGTATTACACTCTTTTGTTGGGCCATTCGGAGATTACAGGCGTGATATTATGTAAATATTATACTACATATAATAGGGATTTCTTCCGTATAGGTACTAACATGGATGTAGTACCTATGCGGAACCTACATATAGGTACTGATATATTGCAAGTAGATGCAGATGTACATATATCTTAGTTTGACTTTATTGTTTTAGACCGTTAATGTTGAATCCGCAATATTAATTTAGATCTCAGCCCTTCATTCTGTGGGTCACGGATCAAAATCCCGGAGCCTGTTATGTATTAAAATTATCTCTGTGTCTTCAAGAATCAATACCTACCTATACTTTGCTATCACGAGGTAGGCAAATACCTCATGGGCAAATGTCCACACCTCTCGTGTTGTGTTAAGTTTGCCTTATGTGTACTTAGTCAATATGTTACACTGTGACCTTACTATATTCATTTTTATTGAGGACTTCATAATCGCGATGATAAATTTTAATTGAGCATCTCTTGATGGCAGTTAAACGTGAAGTTTAGCAATATAGTGTAACAAATAATAAGATATTGAAAAATGTTTAACGGTTATTATTATTTGAAAATCGATATAATTTAATGGAGATGAGTATTATAAATAAAAATAAAATGTTATGTAGTACTTTATGAAATGTCAGTTGCTTATTGTTCAAATGTTAATAAAAGCAATTCTAAAAATACGGAAAATGAATAGTTTAATATGGAACTGTATTTATTACATACCGTGTTGTGCCCGCGACTTCGTTCGTTCGGGAAAAAATAAAAGTAGTGTTAGTTACTCCTTATGACATCAACTGTCTGTCAATAAAAGTCTGCTGATCCGGAGATTACCCGAAACAAACAGGTAGACACAAAAAAACTGCGCTTTTGTTATACGTACAGTAAATACCTAGGTACTTTCACGTGTATTCATTAACCTCTTAGGCAGTGAGCAACACTATAGTGGCTTTCGCGGATGTATCTTTCTGTACGGTGCACCACTATAGTGCCTTACGCGGATGTATCTTTCTGTACGGTGCATCACTATAGTGGCTTACGCGGATGTATCTTTCTGTACGGCGCACCACTGTAGTGCCTTACGCGGATGTATCTTTCTGTACGGCGCACCACAATAGTGCCTTACGCGGATGTATCTTTCTGTACGGCGCCCCACTATAGTGGCTTACGCGGATGTAACTTTCTGAACGACGCACCACTATAGTGGCTTACGCGGATGTATCTTTCTGTACGGCGCACCACTATAGTGGCTTACTCTGATTTACCTTTCTGTACGGCGCACCACTATAGTGGCCTTCCCGGATGCCATCTCTCGAAACGAATTTAATCATCAAACACATCATTCCAATGTACCTGTGTAAAGAACAGCATTATCCGTCACACATTGCAGTGCCGTATCATTTACACGTAATTCGCATTGAACTCTGCCGGAGTCTGCCGTACCGAGAAACAGCCGTGCTTGAGAGGTGAAAAAGCTATTATTTTGATGTTACAAACAGACACTTTTATTTATATGTAGGTATAGATAAAAATACGGTCATACAAGCAATATTTTTATTCGTTTCGTAACGTAATACAGCTAATAAACTAGAGGTCAGCTGCGGTTCGGTCATATGTGTAAATGAGTTGTTGGTCTCCTTGGAGAATTTAGGACATGAGACAACGCTGCTATCACTTCGGATTTTAACGTATACTCGTACTCGTATGTACGTAAGATTAGGGTAGTTGGTGTAACCTATGAAAGTCTGTGCATATTGATATTAATGCTTTATTTACATAAATATAACGTGAAATTACGCTTTTACTCATCCGAATGGGTAGGCATAGGAGTAGTACCTACATTTTTTTTCAGTTGTGTTATTCGTCTCACCGTTGAATAGGGGGGGTCAGCCTATGACTATACACCGGGCACAAATTCAAACTCCGTCCTGTTACTGGAAATTTCAGTTAAGAAATACCCAATAATTCTTTGCCTGACCCGGGAGTCGTACCCAGGTATTCTTGGACAGCAGTCGCGTTTGCAACCACTCGACCGATGAAGTAGTTTGTTGAAATTGAAAAGCTTTCTTAGTTTTATTACTTTATTAGTTTTTAATTTCCGTATTAGCGTGAAATCATTTGAGATTTTTACGAATAAATTCCCAAGTGGATATCAACGAGAAGAGCGGAATAATAATTTCAGCTTTTCTGGATAAATGCCTCCGGAGAAATGAGAAATGTTTTGGGTTGAGAGTTCAAAGTTTTAAATTAGTTCCTTTTATTTTTTATTTTTTCTATTTGTGTACCGTTTCGAAACTATGCAGATTCGAAATGGAACTAGGTATTTTCTTTCTAAATAATATCGGACGAAATATGTACTTAGCTTAGTTTTCATAGCATGTAGGTATGTATTCTTTTTAATGTGTCCCTTTGTGTGTATGTTTTGACAGATGCCAGTATTATTGTAGTACGTTTTGTGTGTGTTTATAGGTATATAAAGTTAAATATCCTCACCTTTTTGTGATAGAAAATCTCAGGAAGAGGTGATTGTTTGCCGAGTGACTGTTAACGATTATCTCACTGAAGGACGTCACTGGTGCGAAAAATAATCTCGTACAATGACCAGTTAAGTAATTAATTTATAACCCTTTTCAATGACAAGTCCGTTGATGTTATTACAAGTCGTTGGTTTTCATACATCGGTATTTCGATCAGTCCAAGAATAACTACATACCATAGAGACGCTGAGACAGGGTATTGATGCTCCGTGGTCTACTTAACATAAAGATGTCGAGATAGGGAAAAGTGACTGCGTGGTTTATTAAATTAATGATAATAAATGCCATAGTATTTTAATTACATAGTTCGAAACTGTGATTCTATGTATTAATACTGAAAGAGAAATCTTCGTTCCCCAGTGACGCAAAGTAAAGATTTATAAAGGTTACTCTTTGACATGAGACCTCAATAACGTTCACAACTAAAAATTTAATAAATCACGGTGGAATTCTAGACCATTTCTAGACCACTAACACTAATAACATTAAAAGCCCTCACGCCTGTATTTCCCCGAAGGGGTAGGCAGAGTAGTGCTAGCATTAGTACGAATGAAATCGTTACCTTTTATAAGTACTTGTTTATTGAGCAGATTGACGTATCATTCCATCAATAAAATAATTTGATTGCCGAAAATTAGAATTAAGATTGCTTTGTACCTACTAGTGTAGTGTAGTTTGTTTAACTAAAGCGAAATGTGAAACGTATTTAATACCTATTTACGTAAATTTTGTAGGTACCCAGTTGGTACATTGTTTAATATCAATGTATTTCATTATTCAAATTGATTTATTACAGGGGAAAACACACAATCGCGGTTTCACCGCGGGGTATCGTGTTGCCACGTTATTTTCATTATTACCCTTGTAATCTGGTTTTACAACGTATTTTTTATTTTAAATGGAATCATAAAAGTAATTGAAGAACTTTTTTTACTATTATGTGTTCGCTGACTGCCTCGTTCGTTAAGTGGTTGCAAATGCGATTGATGATCGTGAGGTCCTGGGTTCGATTTCCACTTTAAGTACTATCGGATCTAACTTACAATTTCTAGTAAAGCTCAGAGTCTTGATACGTGCCCGATGTATGACAACAGGCTCACCACCCATTCATAGTGGGATGTAAACGTAACTGGTGAAACGTGGGAGCGTACTGCACTCCTCTACCTACCTCTTCGGGGATTACAGGCAAGATGTTACGTTTATAACCTGTTTTTACTGGTTCATTTGTTTATATATATTAAAATATCGCTACTTTTTTGTATTACGTAGTAAAATTTTCTTGGGCATAGTTATAAATGAAAAATCCAATATTTTGTTCATAATACTAATAAAGTATTTTAAAAAAAAAGTAACTTCTTGCCTGTAATCCCCGAAGAGGTAGGCAGAGGAAAGTAGAACATTCCCACGTTTCACCAGTTACTTTTAAGTCCCACGA
>DWFO01004010.1:0-11730 GCA_018246595.1 Mimoniades nurscia nurscia
ACTCCGAGCCACTACTAGAAAATCTAAATTAGAAAATTTTAGTAGTGTCCGACCCGGGAATCGAACCCGGGACCTCCTGTTCGGCAGTCGCACGCGCAACCAACACGACCAACGAGGCAGTCAACAAGTTATGAGCCTTTATTATGTTAGTATGTTGGTACATAGAGGAGCAATTTCGTGATTACAGACGTTGAACGTACTCAATTAAAGACAATGCCTACAGGCGGACGGTCGTGGGAAAATGTTTACCTATCTATCAGATTCGCTTTTAGCGCTCCATTTCCGTTCGATACAGGGAGAGAGCAAGACGGGTGGCGCTCCCCGCATGTACCAGGCGTGCAGAAGTGTGCAGGAGCTAAAGCCTTGACCCTGACTGCGGTGGCGTCGACCGGAACGCACGCCGAGCTCCGCGAATCTCACCGATTGCCGGTCACCGCCTAGCCGTGTTGCGATCTTAGTACTAACATACCGCTTGCACGTGTATTTTACAATATTTGTCTTCTTTGGTTTATTTAATACACCGCACGCAAAATTGTTTCATTTGTATGTTTATTTTATTTATTACCTTATGTTTTGCTTATTTAAAGGATAACTTTACGTTTGATTTTCAAACAATTGATTGTGCGATAAAACGGGTGGGTAACTTCAAAAACGAGAGTTGATGTAGACAAAAAACGGTGGTATCAAGATGACAAGGAGTAAACAGAGGCCGAAAGAGGGGTTGGCAGTCATTGATGTGGAACCGGTCCTAGCGACTTGTCACTAGAACCGGCTCGTGATGGACGGGGATGAATTACTCATACACGCCGCGCTTTGGGAACAATGTTATGGTCTACTTCATACTACGAATGCAGAGCGAGAAACTTACAATTGTAATAAAGTTGCTCGAACGAAACGTAGTTTTTCTGGAGTGCCGGAGTAACGTGGTCGGTTGCAGAATCGTTAAGCGCACACATCGAAACATCGAGTAAAAAGACAGAGGACATCAACGAAACGAACATTATTTACCACACCAAATGCAGATATCATGAGATGCAAAACATCGCGCGTCTTGCCACTACAAATCAAAACAACAAACGTGCCGACAGGAGGTTCGATCGACATCGGGACAATCGTACATCGGCAATCGACATTATCGATAGTCGCGGCTCGACGCGGCTTGTCGACAACCGGACGTGACGTCACGGCATGTCCGCGCGTAAACGCGAGAATTTTAAACAACCTCCTTTTGGTATATTGCGTTGCCTCCAACATATGTCATTGGCACAAACAAAGACGTCTGCTTCGCGTCGCGAGTGGCGATTTTATTTTCAATAGAATAAGGTCGTATTCGCGAGATGACCCGTGGGTGTACTGTATAAAGAATATCCATATTGTACATTCATGTCATATTAATGTGCGTAGTTATAAGGTCATAATCGAGTTTTGAGAGGAATTTTAAATATATTGCCCGGTAGACGACGCGCGACGGTGGGATTGTGTTTGGTCGAGTACAAGTTCGGTACAAGCTAATGGGCCGTCGTCTCGTGTGCTCGCAGCTGTCGGCGTTCTGTAATACGTACCTATTTATTAGCGTGTGTTTTATTTATTTTACAATAGAATAAGATACTTCTAGACTGTAATTACTCTCCTGGCGTATGAGGCAAATCAAGAAAAACTGTATCTGTTACTTTACTTACTTTAAAAATAGACTGCATTTCAACTTTTAGCGTCTGCGGTCGAACACTACATCGGGCGTACAGAAGACATTAATTTGCATAAAGTCTACACTTTAAAATGTTTTAATTATTGAAAAAATAGCAAGGAATGCGGTCCTTGCTCTCGAGTGGTACATATAAAGAACGTAATACATTCTCGAGGCGTAAGCGATTTTCGCATGCATCAGTGCGAATCTAAATACCATACATTTATCTAGGTACTTATATAAAACTCACAGTCCTTTCATACTTAAACCTTGAAGATAATAATTGTTAAAGTTAGTTAAGATTACGATTCCAATTGTTTAAATTGTTTTATCTGCCGAAATACTTTAGAACAAAGTTGAGAAAAAAATATTGAATTTATTTAAACTCGATTTTAAAAGTCTCAACCTTTTGATGTAACTACATTTCTGTTTACGTTAAGTACATTTTTGTAACAAAAATTCCATTTACGAAATACATAAAATACATATGTATATGTATGTTTATATTGAACAGTTATAAAAGAATGTCGTCTTTGCCTGTAATTAATATATATAAACATTAAAAGTTGAATAGTTGAACAGAAATAAAATTAAAGTTCGTATCCTAAAGTGCGAGTAGGTACCTACCTACGAAATCTTTTATGTTAAATAAAAACTGCCAAAGAGCCCTGTGTTGCCATGTGCGTATTGAATTTCTACTATTCTGTCTATTGTTCGCGAGTGCGGGAAATAAAATAAAGATGTATTCACCGAACCTTCTGGAACTTTTTATGACATCCGCCATTAGCGAACTTACCTGTAGGTACATGTTAAAAATTATTAAATATCCTAAATAATAAATTACTTTTATGAAATATAACAAGATGCACGTAATCAGAACATTATCAAATTTTGTATAAATAAAAATATTTCCAGCTTTATTTAATAAAACGTCTATCAAAATACGGATATATGTATTAAAAAAAATATCATGCGTTAAAAGTAATTTATTCATATCTACGCTAGGTTCAAAGAAAGCAGACTAAAAACATTTAAACAAACCCAAGCTCCGAGCGAACTCCGAGTCGCCCTAAATATAGCGATATAACCTACATTACAATACGAAATGGTCCGCAGATGCGACTATGTCGCAGTAAAGGGCAGTGCGTTGCCGTTAAGATGTTTGGCCGTAGGGAGCGGACGGTAGTTAGACAAGGTTGCAAGTGTCGCGGTGAAGTTTTTTTTGCTCCGATTTTATGAGTCGCTGGCTGGAAATGCGAGGCCCTACACAAGTATAGCTTGCTACAATCATGTGTTATTGTTCCTTGGCTATGGGAAAGGTCTGGAGGAATTCAACTTTCTGTGTTACTCAGCCCGCCTGTGTTAGTTTTAAAGTGTTTTAAAAAGAACCTATACATTTACGTTTTGAGGAACATTGTCGTATTGATGCATACTGACCTCATAATATAAATATTATATCGTATCGAATTATAAATTGTATACATCTATAATCAGTGTGATAAATAGAAAGAGAATCTCAAATAAATCTATAAGTTGTACTTTCTCAATTTTCAAATTAATGTAATACCATAATATTTCATGTACAAATTTGTAATCCAATACTTGTATTTTTATGTTTCTCCTACTAATCTATATCGCTAACACTGGTAGTACATAGAAATACTTATATACTACATAAATTAACAACAGTAAACGTAACAACAACGTAACAACATAATAGCAGTATGGGGCCGCGTCACACTATGCCACGAGGTTATACACCGCTAAGGCGATGTACCGGGACGCTTCCTACGTTCGTTTCGATCAAACAGATGTTGAGTTACCCTTACCCTCCCATGATAACGTTCGCACGAAACAGCTCCGCGTATCTCATTATACCCTAATACTTAGTCGTGCCTTTAACATTTTCTTA
This sequence comes from Mimoniades nurscia nurscia, assembly GCA_018246595.1. Taxonomy (NCBI): domain Eukaryota; kingdom Metazoa; phylum Arthropoda; class Insecta; order Lepidoptera; family Hesperiidae; genus Mimoniades; species Mimoniades nurscia. The sequence continues at coordinate 3,597 of DWFO01004010.1, forward strand.
TTATAGTTGTATGTAAAAACTTCGTTTGAATATTATTTTCATTTTATTTTACACATTATTTTTTATGTATTCAATTTACACATCAAAAACACGTATCATTAATTATAACAAATATCAAACTGAAACGTCATTTTGATATTATGAATGATTGAACACTGATCGATATTGATATATTGATATTGATCATTTGCTGTTTACGGTAAATTACAATTTAAAATAACTAATACTTGTGTACATAAACATCAAAAGATGAACAAAAATGCGAAATTAAAATGTACCACACCATTTAATGTTTATTACAGTAATTACATTCCGTCTCAAACACTATGATTATATTAGTCAGCAAGGGAACGAAACACGGTGAAGTCTGAGTAATGGGCCCTTGTACATAAATACTACGGAACATGGCTTAATTAAATGTATCGGTATATCTATACGCCTAAAACAATCGCTACACAAATATATCCGGGAACGTGATAAATTTAATAACGCTCTTGTGCTAATTATTGAATTGTTCTGACAAGGTTTCGCAGGGCGAAACTTTGGTGAAAATCAAAAAATTTGTTATTTGAAAATTCTTACCATTAAGGTCCTTTATGGGGAAGGCAGGAAGCATCGATATCCTTGCAGACCTGATGTGTTTAGTCTACTTTCATCATTCTCTTTACACACACTATTAACACGTACCCAAGTGGCATATTTATTTCCATTATTATTTTAAATGTGGGAGTGTTCTACATTCCTCTGCCTACCTTACAGGCGTGATATTACGTTGTTTTAACTTATTTTAATGAATATTTTGATTTATTGCAAACTTAAGTAATTAAGATTTATAAAAAACAAACGTATCATCACGCCTGTTATCCCCAAAGACAGAGAAGAAACCTTATATTTTCAGTTTATGTATGTATACCCTTTAATAAAGAGCCCACTTGGAACTACTCGGATTAATTTCATAAGTGGATTATAACATACATACATTCCGATATGAACCACATCATGCAAGTGAAGATTCTTTATGAGACAGGCATGCAGTGATTACGTGCTGGTAAAAAAAAAACTCGTTTATTTATTTTAATAACATACACCTTCATTTCATTTAATAAAATTCGTATTATAAATTACAACACGTAACTTTACTTGATAAATTTAAATTGGTTTACAAATTTTAATAACACACACCTTTAATTGTATTAATCAAAGCTTGAATATAAATTATAACACGTAACTTTGCGTGATAAATTTAAATAATATGTTTATAAATTTTTACACATTGATCATTAATTATTTATGTCGTATAAAATTGCTGTAGACTTTAATATTACGATTGTAAAAAGGTTACAATGCAAAATGTAATAATCAAATTGAAATAGATAATTAAAAAAGGCATGCGGATACTATTAATATTCTATTCTACATGGTCTAATAATAGACAGATATTAGATTTACACTTCGCATATGTACTCGAAGTCAATGACCTCCGATTACGTACCTTTATGCTGCCTTTCCGCACGTTTAATGCAAGCGACCCCTCACTAAAGTAATAATAGCTCTAATTTAAGTTTCCGCTGTGGTAGAAAAAAATTTATTAAGTAGTATACCCGAGAGACACCACGAAATTTTGTTTTATTTTTTTCCGCAAATCCGCTGCACATTTCGAGAAATTAGTCTCAGATAAGGCTGAGTCAAATTTACTTTGTCGGTGTTTTTTCTACGCAACCCTCGCCGACAACTGTCGACCTGCCGACATCCCTGAGGGTAACGTTTTTTGCTCGACGATGCGTTTTAATTGGAAGATCTTAATTTTTTACCACCGCTTCTTTGATTTGGGAAGCCTTACAAGGATTTTAGAGCGAGAAATTACTTGGAAGTCCCAGCAGAGCGGATGGCGGCTACGCGATCATTTATTTACACGGCACTAGCACACAAATTCTGACTACACTGCTCTACGTCAAAGCTACGGAGTCGCATCTAAGCGCCTACGAAACGAATGTACCGACTGCACGAATGCAGCGGCCGCCGACACGACGCACTTGCGAGGGTAAACAAACAAAAATCGTCCAGCGACAATTACGTGCGACACGTCGAGTTGAAGGTATTTCGTGCGCTCGGTAATTGTGATTGAACATAACCTAAAAGGCGCCGGTGCGACACGTGCGCCCTTACATAAGGGTTGCGCCGGTCGCGAGTGTAACGCCGGCACGACATAACCTCAACTCGCAAGAAACATAACTCGTACAGTACCTTGTCTCCCGACGATCTCGGCGACGTGCTCCGAGGAGGGCACCGGCACGCACTCCGTCATGTTCTGTGACTTCTTGGCGCGGTCATCAGGCGGCGGCGCGAATCCAAGAGGGCTCGACAGGGGGTTCGACGAAGGCAAACTATCCCCGAAGCTCAGCATGCTCAGTTCGAGGGCCAGTTGGAAAGCGCGCTGGTCTTCCACCAGGCCGCCACCGCCAAGTTCTCCGAACAGGCTCGTCGGCATTTCCACTTGAGAAGCAATCTTGACGGTTGAGCGAGAGGTTTCCCTCTCGAGTCACTGGTATAAAATGTGTAAGCGCGTTCGATCGTTTAGGCGCCGCGTCCGGTAACGCAACGCACGTGTGTCGATGTCGCGGCACGGCGGTGAACTGAGTCGCCGGCCGGCGGGCGCACGCGCCTTGCGGCCGGGGGGCGCGGGGCCGCGTGGGGCGTGGGGCGGCGGAGAGGGTGACTGCATCGGGCGGGATGCGACGCAGCTTCCGCCCGCCCTGCCGCCGAGCGGCGCGCCGCGAGCCGCGAGACGGATCGCGCTTAACACCTTGCCTAGAGGTAATTATATCGCGCGCACTCACAAACAACGTTTTTATCGACTTTTACGAGCCTGTTTTACGAGAAAAATTACATACACGACTACGTATGAATGTATTAAATAGATTAATTTATTATCGACAATATGTAGTGCGAGTCGTAATGTTTTATAAGCATTTAAAACATTGCACTATTAATAGTGTTAGGATGCTCGTAACTAATGCCATAAAAATGTACAATCTTGAATAAAAAAAATTAACGTTGACCTAATAATACATAGTAATATTATTTGTGTTACAATCTTGCGATTGTATTATTAAATTTCAACAAAAGCAATTCCCGCTTTCGGAGTGAAGAGAAGTGACAGACGAGTGACTTTAGCGTAAATGCTAAAGTAATTGCTATTATTATGGATCGCTACAATGATACACTCAAATGTATAAACAAAGCCTGTGGTAGACAGCTCGGCCGCGAGTGGGTAGTTGTTAGGAATTCCATTCTCTTCATTGTATTCCTTTATTTTATTAGCCAAACGAAATGCTACCCCGTACCCCTTACTGCCTTAACTCATAACAATAATACACAATCTTATCTATGGTATATTACTCCTTAGTACCTATTGTCACTTGTCAGAGAGGTATTTGAAATCCACGCAGACTGCTTGAAATGAATCCATTGTCTTAGGAAGAATAAAGGTCTTGCACCGTTTTATATAATTATAAGTACCTTAAACGATTTATACCGGGCGTGGTATTACCTGCACTGAACGAGTTCAGGATTATAATATTTTCTATGTAACACTTCCTAAAGTAACTGCAGTTTTTGAAGCTTGAACTTATTTTTATAAAATAAAATTTCACATAGATCTCATATATACGTAACGCTGTTAGCATTCTAATTTAACCTGTTAGTCTCCTGTATTCTATGTACGTATTACATATTCCTAAATAAAAATAACGTTTTCTTTTATTCTATGACAATTAAAATTTATTAAAATTAATGGTGTCAGCAAAGTTCTAATTTTATATTTCATTTATGATTCTACGTTTCGTTTGATTTTGGAATAGTTAAGCCACTTTCCATTATTTAATATTTATCCATGTTCCAAGTTGGTCACAGATATGTAGATGCATTGTTACTTCTGGGGTTTAAAGTGATTAAACTCAACGCTCTCTTAGTTCAGCGCATACACCGTGTAGACGGAAAAACAAATTGTCTTAACAACAATTGATTCACGATAAAAGGTAATGTAGTGGTGGTTAACACGGAACCATTTTGTCTTTTAAAAAGGAACATTGACAATGTTCCCTTCGTCGCTTTTGGCAACATGAGTTACATTTGTAACTACCACAATGTCCTTAATGATGAATACTGTTTCCAAGATGGTGATATTTAACTTAAAATTTTTATTAAGGTTCGAGTAAGTTTTATAAAGAAAAAAAAGTAGTAACAATACAAAATTCAAATACTTTATGATTTGCGCATTTACTGGCTGCCTCGTTGAACGAGTGGTTGGAAGCGAGAGGACTGATCAAGAGGTCCTGCTTTCAACCAGGTCGAGTACCGTTGGACTTTTCATAATTTGAAATGCCGAGTAGTGATTCGGAATTTGTAATCGTGCCCGGTGTATGGCAATAGGTTCACTACCTATGCCATACTGGGACGTAAACGCAGGTAACCGGTGAAACAGGGAGTGTACTACATTCCTCTGCCTACCTCTTCAGGTTACATGACAGGCGTGATTTTACATTATTTACAAACTTCATGATAGTAAATTATAGTAAGATGATGCGAGATAAAGTGTATGTGCAGAGCTATATTGACGCAGTCAGGAATTGCAATACAAAAAAATGTCCTTGTATTACTTAAAGCACAATAAAAACACCGTTATCTGAGAAAGCTATTTTTTATAGTATTCTGTATTATCAAAAATGTATCAGAGATTGTACAGTTCAAATTCTAGTGTTCAATTTACTCAATGGGTACAATTTGCCTATATGTTTTAGTATGAGGAGACGTCCTCGAGTTGGAGTCTACAACGCCTAATTGAGGTTGTCGCGACACTAGGGCTTGTGGAGCTTTGTGTTAGCACGCTCCTCTTGACCGGATGACCCGCCGCGCGGGGCTACGTCCGCGTGCTATGGCGACGCTTAGACACATAGAAAATGTTGTATAACATGTGTTGAATTCAAAATGTATTTTTAAAGCTATGGGCATACGTTTGACCGGGGTTATCGGGATTTAGCCTACGGTTTAATATTTGTACAGTTATTCTTGAAAAGTTTTTTGTGCTTACGATTAATTGATTGAAATATTTTATATTTATTTGCTTTATACAGTTTTGGAATAATGAAATTACTTAGTGCAGAAGCGCGTCGTATCTGTAAGGATAGCGATATCTGGTACTCGATGTTTTCTGCCTACCTCGTGAACATTTTGGCGTATTGATATAATATTAATTAAATTTGCAACCTATACTATAAACTTACTGATACCCGGCACTATGTTGGCAAAGCTTACGACATTAACAATATACTTCATATAAAGAGAAGAAACAAAAAATATTGAACGCAAAATTATACTTTTCTGATCTTAAAACATCGCTTTATATTGTAAGATAAAGATCAAGTGTCTTAAGGAAAAATTACAAAAAATTATCCAGTAATTTTTGCAAGACACCCCAAGGGCACACCTGAGATATTAGAACCTAAGCTATATGTTTTAAGTTACTGAAATTTACGAATAGCCACATATAGAACGTTAATTATAATATTTCCTGCAATAAAACAAAACAGTAAGAAATGTTCATTTTGTTAACTGTTCTCCAGAAAACAGATTTGTCTGTAATAGTTTCAAAGATAATAACCAATATAACGGGAGGATAACAATTTTGTAACATTTTATTTTCCTACTACGGACACCTCGTAAATAATGAAGACGGACATAGGTATCGAAATGTTGCTTACCTGAATTTTGGTTCAGAGAAGTCCGGGCCGAAGTTCTTATTTCAAGTTTAATAAAATCTTTCTTTAAAAATGGACTGCCTCGTTGGTCGTGTTTGTTGCGAGTGCGACTGCCGATCGGGAGGTCCCGGGTTCGATTCCCGGGTCGAACACTACAAAATTTTCTAATTTAGATTATCTAGTAGTGGTTCGGAGTCTGGAGTTGTGCCCGATGCATGCCAATAGGCTCACCACCTATTCCATAGTGGGACGTAAAAGTAACTGGCGAAACGTGGGAATGTGCTACATCCCTCTGCCTACCTCTTCGGGGATTACAGGCGTGAAGTCACTTTTTTTTTATATTATTACATCTAATGTTATTGTATAATAGAATATTTTTTATATTTTTAGTATCCACTCTTTATCAATATCGTTCACAATTAAAAGGTTAACGAAATGAATTATGAAACAAATTGAACATGTATTTTGTTAAGTGACAAATAAATAAAAAGTTATCATAAAGTTATACATTATAGTGAAAGTGTGCACTAAATAGTAGGTACATAAAAAAGTAATACGCAAATGAGAAATAACTTGTTGGTTAGACTGATGGGTAATAACTCGTTGGTTTAAATCAATAGTATAAACATAATTAATAACCGTTCGTTGGTGTTCCAATGAGAACACTTTCACTACGAGTATCTCGTTGTAAAACATTACTTCTTAATTGCATAAGGACAACAGTTTAACATAGGAAACATGTTGTTTAGCGCTTAGACAGTCTTAGATAATAGTGAGATAGAGCTTACACAATCCATGGCTACTGTTAGTTACTGCCCTCATTGCATTGATTGCATAAAACAATTCTAATAAGACACCCAGGCAATTAAACTAAAGTAAATGTAAAATAATTACATTATAGGCGGTTTACGATTGATTAATCACTTGCTGTAACAGTGAAATAGAATACTCATAAAGAATAATCATAAGGAAATATATGTAGTAACGTTGCTTGATAATGTTTTTTAAGCTGCATAAAGGTGTCAGCTTAATAGGAACTCCATGTTCACCAGTGGGAAGTGGGAAGATAAATGGTTGATGATGAAAATGTTTTTGAGTGTTTGGCAGTCGTTCGTGTGCGGCTCTACAATCGGAATAAGAATATTCGAGAAGACTTGGAACTCCGCCTGCAACGGACTGGTAACCAACGTATCATAAGTTTTCAAACCATCCTGCAATACTCCAAAATGTTCTTAATACCAATACACAAATGAATTTCGGAATTAAAACTAAATTATTAGCTATTTAATAAACCGTATTATTGACAAACATATAAAACAAAGTAAATTAGAACATTTCATTCATGAAACCGATACGATCTGAATTGTCTAGTGGCTGTGGCATGCGACGCAGTGGAACATTTTGCTGTTTATCTTGATTATATTTACAATAAAATCATTGTAATTATATTTACCTGTTAGATTTTCTGATCATTGTTAGATAGTATCCTATATATGCAAACCAAATCCATGCTAATTCAACAGTTATAAGAAATTATGATTATTACAAAATTGCGTTCCGTACCTACTGTAATGTGGCTTAGCTTTGTATTTTACAGAATATACTCTACAGAGGCCAAGTACAATATGTGCGTTGTACATTATATACATCTTTCATATTTTACAGACTCTACATGCTCTATGTACTCTACATATTTTCGTATCCTGTACGCACTACAGATTGTACATACCCATCATACTCTACAGGCTCAATATACTCTGTGTACGCTACATAGCCTACGTAATCTACATGCTCTACATACTCTACAAAATCTATATGTAAAGCCAATGGCAACAAAACTCAGTCTTTTGTGATAACATCGGTAATGTTATGCGCAATGCAGTTGACAAGTTGTTACGTTGCGAAACTTTTCGCCGACACCGATCTTGATTAAACTTAAGACTGTCGGAATCTTTATTCTTTGACGTCTTAAAGATTTAGTACCGACCAAGTTTAGTACCAACTTAGTAGTACCGCTGTCGAAGATTTCCTTTCTGAGGCTTGAAAGTGTTGAGATACGGATGCGAAGATTACAAATATTTTCGTTGTAATTACTAAATTCTCGAGAAACTACATCCCGTCTTTGCAATTGATTGATTGGAGTCTTTAGCAAGGCTTGTTACAAATTTTGGCAACGCGTTGGCACATCTTTGATATTTTATGCTGAAATATAATGCTAGTTATCTACTGCCTCGTTGGTCGTGTTGGTTGCAAGTGCGACTGCCGAACAGGAGAACCTGGGTTCGTTTCCCGGGTCGAGCACTACTAAATTTTCTAATTTACATTTTCTAGTAGTGGCTCGTAGTCTGGATATGTGCCCGGTATATGGCAATAGGCTC
>DWFO01004011.1:0-11730 GCA_018246595.1 Mimoniades nurscia nurscia
GAAAAATAGATTTTTTATAGCTTTCTATCAGTATTTTTAATACCTTAGGCTCAAAACTTTTCAGCCGCCCCTCGTACATATTTTTAGAATCACTTTTTATTCATGCCTTTTTGATACTAATTATATTTTCGTGGAGTATTAGAATTATAGCAATGTATTATGCAATGATGTATCTATTTATGATTGATTGGTGGGTCCTATGAGTTGTGTACCTAACTGCTGAGTCAGGATCCATGGGTTCGATTCCCACCTAGCATAAGGGATGAGTATAAGTATTTCGTATCGTATGTCTGGGTGTAAAACACTTCTATATTGTGTATATTTATCGATCTAGGTGTATATATATATAGGTGTATTATTATTCGATCGTCATCCACGTACCAAACTCGTAGGGAACGTGACGTCATTATATAATAATAAAAAAGTAACTTCACGCCTGTAATCCCCGAAGAGGTAAAAAAAAAGACAACCCCACTGAATTTCTTGTTAGTTCTTCCCAGTTGTGGGCGCGGTCCAAACTAACGTAAACTTATCTATAATGACGTTTATATGTGATTGCAAATCCTATATAAATAAATTATTTTTGACTTTGACTTTGGTAGGCAGAGGAATGTAGATAATAATAATAACAATACTTTTTTTGCCTTAAAGTTTATGCAATTTGCGCGGGGGTCAAAATCCTATACATATTTCATTGACGCGCGCTCGCGGACCTTGCGTCCGTTTTCATCGGCGCTCGTAAACCCGTTTTGGAATATTAAGGCAAACGGTGCAGACGGCCGGTATGGATTGGATTCTTGAACTTGTATACAAATATTTCAATATATTTATTCATACCTACTTGCATTTTTACTTTTATACTGCGAAACCTAGGAAGTGGGAGTGTTCTACGTTCCTCTGCCTACCTCTTTGAGGATTACAGGCCGTGATGTTAATTTTTTTTAAATAACTAAAAGTACGTTTTCAATATTACTTATATTTTGTGAATAGCGTCGTAAATATACTTGTGCTCAATGTGCTCGTCGCACAAATACTTGTTTATGTTGGGAATCGAACCCGCAACGCTTGGTGCAGTAGTCAGGTTCACTAACCACTGAACCAAGTGGCCAGTTTAACGTAACAGGACGTAGTAGGACGCGTGTAGGTGTAAACATTTCCATGTAGGATAACAGTAAGTACATAATTTAATTGATAGTACTACTCTTATATAGCTATACATAGATTGAATAAAATGGACTATGGTTTACTGCCTCCGCTTTTCTAACTTGAAATTACCAGTAGTGGCTCGGAGGTTGGATGTGTGACCGGTGTGTGGCAATAGGCTCACTCCCTTATCCATGGAAGTCCATCCATCCGTGTGAGTGCATTAAACTCCTCTGCCTACCCCTTCGGGGAAACAGGTGAGACGTTGTGAATTGAAAATGTAGTCTTAACTTTCAATTAGCGCAACCCATTCATAACATAGGCTTATAAACTTGCATACACAGGAACTTTATTGTTCCAAAGATAACAGTCAGATAATTAATACACACTAATGGCCCCTCATTTACCCCGCATTAACCCCTACGAGTACTATTAGTAATACAAGCGAATATATTGTGTTAAAACAATTAATTAAATTACCGTTTAGATAACCGCTTAATATAATTGGTCAATAAAACACAACGATAAAATTGTTCTATGTGTCAAACAAAGATTTGTGATGTAAATACATATGTAATTAATTAACTCATATTGAAATTAAATTGTTGTGTATGTAATTAATTAACATTTGGTAAATTTGAAATCATTGACCCTCCAAACTAGGTCTCCATGTACGAAGAGGATGTGTCAGGATGGACGTATTGTATGTATTTCACGCTGGGTTCTGTATGCCACCCCTTAACGGACATGCCGTGTCGATGTAAAAACAATAATAAAGAACTAAATATGTGATGAACGGAGAAGATGGATATCGACCTATCTCCGCCTATCACGTAAGGCAACTGGCATAATGATATAGGAACAAGAGTCGAGGACTACATATAACCTGTTTACTTCAATAACCTAATATTGTCTTAATACTTTATTAGGACAATATTACATTATTGACGCAGAGAGAGACGACATCTGGTAACTGTGGAACGTAGGCAAATGCTTATTATACACGACCACGATTCGTCACAGGTATTAGCATAATGACCATACGAAATGATTAGCGTTTATTATTATTAATTTGGAACGCGGTTTGTATGTATTTATTATTTATTTGTATTACCGTATAGCGTTTGCCACGAGGATTGTCGAGAATATATTTTCTTTTAAGTCAACGCTTCTCATTTGTTGGATTCCAATTACATTACATACATATTTGTTAAATTACAATTTATTTTCATTTCATTATTAATACGCAGAAGTGTGTACACATTCTGGTCGCCTACTTATTTGTGTTCCTTTTCAAACGCAACATCACTCTTGTAATACCTAAAGGCGTAGGCAGAGGAGTGATACAATTTAAACTTTTCACACACCAAGTACAAATCTACACTCCAAACCACTACTAAAAGTTTTAACTAGAAATCCTAAGTTAGAAATATCCAATGGAACCCGATCCGCGATTTTAACCCGAGACCTCTAGATTAGCAGTTGAGCTTGCAACCACTGAAACAACAAGGCAGTTGTCGGTTCCTTTTAAATTTCCTGTTTTAGGTGAGCAATGTAAGTTTTTTGAAAAATAAAGGTTACTTTTAACCGAGATCGAAGCAAACTTAGAGTACTAACACCTCTGAGCACTTGTTCGTATGAAAAACAATTCTATGATAATTTTTTTCACGTAAAGTTTTTTTTAGAATCGTCCAATATTACATCTCAGTCAGCCTCTCGTTAATAGTTACATCAGTACGAACGTATCCAGAACCCTTCTTTCACTTTGCCCAAAGGGCTACATTAATTATATCTGTAATGTGTATTATTGTAGACAATGATTGAGGACAAAGCTCGCGCAGTCGTTCGTAGCGGTTATCTGTGGTTGCGATTATACATTAGTGTCAAAGTCCTCGTTTTTCAGCGCTAGTATGGAATTAGAAATTGCGTAGTACCAAATAAAAATATAAAAATGTTTACTGAATAACCTCAGCAAGTAGGTTCCAATTTTGAAAAGTTTATTTTTTATAAAAAAAAAGGAAACCGCAAGTATACCAATTACATGATGCTTTAATACTAGCTTTTTGTTAACTTTGGAGATAATAATTAAGCCATCTAACAAGATTATTTTGATTATAATCTTATAATACAATGTTCATAGTCCCAAGTCCGTCCTTTCCGTCTTAAACTTATCGCATTTTTTTGCTCAATTCGATCAATGTCGAATATTAAGACTAATATAAGTAACAAGTTATGTATGTATTTTATGTATCAATAAGGTCTTAACCACAACATCGAAAAATCTACAACGATATTCACAAAGTGAAATTGTAACTGCTAGATATTGAAATCCAAATTACCCGTTTTACCTCGAAATAAAAGATGCAGAAGATCGCGATACTTGCGGAGTAAAATTTGACACAAACGATATTCATCGCACAAAACTTAATTATGTCGTTTGACAGATAGTAAAATTGCCAATCGTGGTTTCCATTTCCGTGCAATCAATTGCCGTGGACGACAAAAGTTTGCCATCGTCGGCTGGTTCAACCGTGTCCTTGCTGTATCGCGAGCCACTCTTTTCCTGGTCGATTTGTTTCTTGGTTTATTTTATTTGTGATTCTGATACATTGTAGCGTGTTCGATTTGTACTGTTGATTCTGTAGTCTGTGAGTGATCCACCCAGATGTGTTTACCGAAAACAATGGGCTCGTTTCTCGTAGAAAAAATATTTGCCGTATGATCTTGTTTGTTATGTCTGTCTGTAAAATTATTTACATGCGTGATTTTTTTTACATCTACCTTCTACAGAAATAGATAATAATGTTCCTTTATTTAACATCACATCATATTAAGTAGGTACATCAAATTCGTATAGGGAAGGTTATTAAAGAATGCCTGTTATTTTTATAGGTGGTCTTACCATTCAGATTCTTTTATTAAGTCCAATAAAAATATTTCATGAAACTTACACGTTCTAAAATACCGTAAAAACAAACAAGAATATTTAAAATAAATAAACAACTCTCACTTACGGCTGGTTACCGAACCCGGTACCCCAAGGACACCATTTCAGTGGTCGGCATGGATACAAACTTACTAATTATGCAGTACATAAAGAAGGTGAGATATTAAATTTAAAAACAGACGTCAATAAAAAAGGAGACTGGTAAGGAATATATCTTTCCAGCCATCATATTCTTTATCTTCAGTTAAACAAGAAAAAACTTAGACAACCCTAATACGACGATAATAACTTTAGATATCACCTAAAGTGGACTAACAAGATATGTTAGGGGAGCGCGAACTCAACCGAGCAATCTAAAACCTGACTAAAACATACACCTGAATGTTTCCGGTTTGCATTTCACTTTAGATTTACGGCATCAAGGCCAATTAGCAAATGTGTATGGCTCGATATTTGTAACCCTTGGCTTTTGAAAGTAAAAAGACGTCAGGTACATGCAATTTGTCTTTGACGTCCTTTCACATAAAGGACAATATTACGATTTGAATTCTTCCTTATGGGGGAATTTTCAAATAGCCTGGTTCTGAGAGTAGAGCAGTATTTTAAATGGATCTTGCACATTTAAGTAGTCTAATTTTGCATTTCATTTGTTTTATGTCAAACAGCTGCTCGAGCGCCGTTACGAAACAATTAACATACGCTAAAGTTCCAAATCTGCTCTGAATTTGGTTTTTTTTTCAAAGGACAGTAAGCGGCTATGCAGCTGACAAACTGAAATGCACGCTCCTCGGCCACATATGTTTTTATAATCGGGACTCATTCAGCGACATTGTTATCAGAACCGTTATCTATCCACATACCAATAATAACGTAGTGTGCATACGTATCTAACACTGGAAGTTGGCTTGTGTCAAAGTCAGGATCGGGTCTTTTCGTGTTGAATGTTATCGCATATGACACCATTAGCTGTGGGTTAATTAACAATAAGTACATTGTTTAGTGCTCGTGTCTAAGATAAAGTGGCGAATGCCATTAGACATTAATTAGACGCTCACTCTTGACTTTTGCAGATTTTTTTATATAAGAATTGGCTCTCATTTGACTGCTATCTTGCCTTATGGAGAGATGTTACATCATAGACGATAACCCGATATAACACGTTTCAAGTTATACGGATCGGGAGAAATAGCCGCCTGCGTGGAGTTCCTCCCTTTGGCAGTCCGTATCAGAAACGGTTTAGCGAAACGCTTTGTTCTGCTAAAAGGAGTCTCCTGGACGTCCAACTTACTATTGCGAGTGTTAGAACAAATGAATTGATTTGTCATTAGTTTCATACTCTATAATAGGTACCGCATCTGTACTCAACAAAAAATGAGATGGAATGCAGTATCGCGAAATGCTCAATGTTACTTTCAAATGGTTTGCAACAAAAACTATTAGTAATTGTTCCAGTTTGTGGAATCAGTCCAAAAAGACATGCACCATGTTTCGAAAGAAATGTATCTCTTGTCAGTTAATAGTTCTCAATAAAAAGATATATGAATACCGAATAAACATTGAAGTAATTTGATTTGTTATAGTTCAAACATATGGTTTTGTCACAATTCCGATTTCCTAACGATATGTAATAAATTGCGCTACAAATTCTAAAAGCTTTATTTGCACATGTGTTGTTGTGTGAATGACACCATTCGAGTAGCGTACATTTTTTATTACAAGGTTATTAATAGCAACTATGAGATCGTGTGTTTCAATATTAGAGATTCGAGGCGATATATGTAGATACTAGTGTTTTAGAGAGGTTATTTGAGGGACATTTTGTACTGGTAGATAAGTAAGGTATAGTCTCTTTCAACGCACAGTTGGACATTTGGGCCCACCTGTTCAAAGGCTCGTGATATCTGGATGTATGTCAGGAACATTTAAGGATTTAAGGGACATTTGTTAAGGATGTAAGGGACCTTAGTTTTGTCAAACTTCATTTCCATCTTAACTCGTGTAAATATGAAACAGAAGCGATTGAAGTTATTTTAATCTGATAGCACTGAATGCAGTATGAAAAGTTAAGAAATGTTTGACCTGATTTCAGTACACAATAAAAACCTTGTCGTTATTGTAAATGTTACTGTAAATATAACCTGAGTCGCAAGCTGCAGATCTTAATGAGATATTTTAAGGACACTTAAATTTATTAACAAACAATCGGAAGACATTCGAAGGGCATGTCCAAAAAAAGTAAACGAAACATTATTTAAACAGCGTAAAGAGTTTAATGACCTAAGGCTTCCAGCTGTCAATTAAAGCACGACGTTGGATTATGTGTAAAATGTATTTTTAATGCCGACATGAAATTTACACAAGGATAACGACATCAGTGCAGATGCCTATGTACATGTCGCAACAACTACGGCTGACATGACAGCATGTTTGCTGATAGCTGATAACTTCACGTGAAAAAGCGTAAAGATCTATTTGCATGTGTCACGAGAAGCAAGCATCGTGACGTACAATGGATATCATCAAATGGTGATCCACAATAGAATAATGCACGAACAAAAGTTTTTTTATTTTAAAGGATATGGCAAAACACGTACCACCTGACGGTAAGTGCTCGCGTAGCCAGTAGACATTTTCAACATTAAAGGAGTTACTAATGTGTTGCCTGCCTTGAAGGAACTTATTAACGCTACGTTTGAAATAAACTTATTTCCAGTTGAATCATATTTTAGTAATGTCTTGGAACTAATTCCAAATCATATTTCGATCTTTTTGATAAAAATACAAGTACTAATGCAGTTGAATGTTAATACGATTTTAAAATAATAACCATTTATAAAGCATATAATTATAACCGTAACTTAGGTTCTATAGATAAGAAACGTAGTTGCCTTGAAACATTAACTTAGAATTACCGTGAAACGAATAATCATGAAGTCTTGCAAACAAAATGTTATTATAAAAGAAGATTACTTTTCATTATTGTATTATAGCAAGCAGTTCATTATTTTCATCCAGATATTATTATATCATGTGCTTCCTGCTTCCTTTATGCGTTAGGCAGAGAACGACGGTTGGCAAATATCTATATCTTTACAGATTCCACTGGGTTCTTCTAGATCTATCATTCTTTTCATTTTAAGAATTGTATCAAATGTCAAAATATCTTAATAATGGACAAATGGCATCGAGCCAAGAGAATCAGATATTTTCTAAGCCCCAGAAAAACAACATCGTTCGGTTCGCAAAACTCCGGTGGTATCACATCAGATACGGAAGTTATGTGTTGATACATTAAATGTTTTTTGTCATTGCAAGTAGGCGTGTGCATGAAGTGGTCATTCATCTCTACCGTGAAATAGACTGCTGCGATATTGCACTGTGTTAGCAAATAGTATTTACTAACAAGTTATATAAATATCGCTTAATACTAGTGTCGACTTGTTACCAGTCAACGATCAACTAATCAGTAACGACCTTGACATAATGAGGTAGAATTGTTAGTTCTCATATTATTTTCAAATAAGAAAAGAACGTACAATAAGTTGTTTCTTCGTACCTACGTATGTTCTACTCTTGTTGATGTAATCTCTCATTCAGTTTTCGATAAAAAGAAGAGTAGAAGAGAAATTATTGGCATTTGCAACACACTTAATAACAAACAATTAATGATGCCATTGTTTGTAACAGTTATTAAATGTTTGTACAATTGCTGCGTTTTATTAGCGAAATGAATCAACGAGAAAATGAACAACGTTAAATGTTATCAGTACAACATGAATTACATTTATGGGGCAGGGTGTGTCTTTCATTTCTTTGTATTGTTCACTGCTTAAAATTATTAATATGTAGTAAAAAGAAATATACTCCTTTGGGTTATGGTAAAGAAAATAAACTTATTCCAATATCCCTTAAAGACACGACACTAAATGATTAGTTCAGTTATTTCTTTTTGCTCTACCCGCGGTGATTGACGCGTGCTACACCATCTTTAACTGAGCTTCGCTACATTTCTGCCCGCAATACCATGTATAGCATTCGAATTATCGAATTATATTAGATGTCTCGGAATACTAGGTCGACACATTCAATTTACAATCTGTAAATATTAGCGTTTCAATTCTGCCTTAATGCCTTTCACCAGTGTCATACGATAACAAGCTAACTCAAAATGCCCAAAATTTTCAGAATTATCTACCAGTGTCATAACCTCGTTTTAAGTCCAAATAAGTTTTAATAAAAAACACACTTAATGAAGTCTAACTTTCTTTGCTTTTATCATTATTTTATCTTCTCTTCAGTAGAAGTCTCTTTGGAAGTAGAAAGCTCAAAAGTTCAAATTTCTTTATTAACACAAGGCAGGCGATAACAGACAAAATTCTGTGTTATGGTAAATGATATTACGATATCACCTGATATGAACAGGCTTTACTATCATACTGGTTGTAAAAAAAACAAATTTGTCAAATGCATTTATTTTCTGCGATAGGTCTATTAATTTTATTATTAACATTTAAAATTATATAACATGTTAAAATATACGTACATGAACATGTTAATACGACGTTAATGCTGATGTTGGTGATGTCAGTGTTTTTATTGAACAGAATATAGGATTGACTTTTTGGTCCTAAAGCGCTCCCCTAGCAGACCCCGAGCATAAAAGAGTCACGCTTTGAGTGAACTAAATGTGCATCCCGGAAATGATTACCAAAGTTGGATATATAACGGGACGTTTCTTTACCGGCACGATATTATTTCGAAAGATGTGAAACGAGCAGCAACATTGACGCACATCCAAATTTACACAGTTCATCCTTGTCTTGCACGGTACATATACGCATTAACCTTGATTTTAGTGGTTATTTCTGGTGCGCGAGCGCACGCGGCCGCCGAAGTGGCGATAACAGTACCATATACACAAAAATCTATTAATTATATTAGAACGGAAAGTTCTCATTACAAGGAAGTCATTATAGATTCACTGTGATTCTGTTTGTTTTCCGCAGTCCGTTGTCCCGCGTAGTTGCCGCCAAGATAGTGAACGACTTTGAAAAAACGTGTATATTATAAAATAAAACTTACAGACGAGCAAAAACATGTTTTATATAATCACTTTCGGATTTTTGCATTTTGAATATTCTGCTTGAGTTGATCTGTTATAAAGAGTTCTGGAACTTGAACCTGGTATTGATGAAACCTAAGCCTCCTTGCTTAATTTTTGGTCTAAGGACTGTTCAGAGAGTGTTTGGAATTCACCCCTGAAGCACCTGCGCTGAAAAGATTTATGCTGCGTATCTGAAATTGTTGCAATATTGTGTTTTATTCCCTTCCAAATATTGTTATACATCCTTATGTATGACACTGAGATATTATAGCCCGGTAATTTATATACGAATCAAGTGCAAAGCATTACAGATGAAATTTTAATTTCTTATATTATACACAGATGTCGCTATCAGTGTAGGTTTGTAACCCCAAGGCGATGGTATCCATGAACTGTTAGATTAAGCAAAAAAATTGGCAGATTTAATTTTTCAATTGACAACCGTTCTTGACAAATTAATTAGAAACGTTAATAAAATAGGTATCTAATTACATTTATATACTTTGTAAGTTCACTTGAAATATGTCACAAACTTTAGCTATAATACTCACATTTGCATTCAGAGCTATGAAAAAATTCAAAGACAATTTGCGATGGAGTTAATTTTGAGCATTTTTGAGAGATGTTTTTCGTAAAAGACCATTGAAATCGAACGACAATACTGTAAACAGAATTCAGTGTCTATAAAATGAATTCATAATAGAACATGTAACATGTTCATTGTCAATAACATTGTTCAATACCAATTTGCTTATTATCGCAAAAGGAAGTCAGTATAATAATATGTATGTAATATACCGATACCCCTACTTCATTATTGTACATTATAACGTTCCTGTTAATCGAAAACGAAATCGAATCGAAACGAAATCGAAAACAATATTCATACATCTTTTGTTTTATGTAAAATGAATAATCTACGCCTCTCTTTTGACTTTAAAGACTTTATTCCTTCTACATGTATCAAGTTGGGTCATATTGCCTTGGATTAATTTTCCTGATTTTAATTCTGGATGGCCCGAACTATTTTCGGAGTCTCGATTTCGTTCCCCGATAAGTCCAAAATTAGTTACGACTGTCTCAAAAGAAAAACACACGTGAGTCAGGTCAGGACATAACTAAACCATGTTTGGTACTCAGTATCAGTCGTTATAATTTTTCACTAGTTTTATTTCGGAATGCAGAGTTACTTTAAAAATATAACACAAAGCACGCCGCGCTTTTAGAACAGTAACATTAATTTTCTCGTCAGTAATTTTATGCCTATGTTAAGAATTATTTTTTAATTTTTAGTTTGATTAACTCAAAAAGCGTGTTTTTAAGTTTTTTTAAACTATAACTTTATAACCACAGTGAGCTGTTTAACTCGATAAATTTCCAAACTTAGCCGATACTTGCGGTTATGTCACTAAATTATCAGACTTAATGTCTCCCTTAAGAAACCAACGTACTTAATTGCAACGCACGTATTTTACCCTCATGACATTTACGTAAAACCAAGAATCAAAATATTGTTGTTTGTCTTCAGTGCAGATATAAAAATAATGTAAACCGCAACTGGCGCAATATTTTCTGTAATATTATTACACTTGACATGCTTGCTATTTTCCGGTTTACATACAATACGTAGTTTCTGGTACAGGGCTTAACCCATGTTATATTGTTTGTTTTCCCTGATGTAATAAATTGTGAACATGTGGATCATAGGCCCCTTCAACAGCAATATATTTTTCATCCTGCAAAAATTAATGTGTTCGACGTGCATCCTTCCCCTTTGTTGAGTAGGGGGATAACATTTAAAACCTCATACATGACAATGCTTGAAATAATCCGCCTCTAAGCGTGGTAGGCGTACTAGTAGTCGGTTTATTATAAATTTATTAATCGTCGAAACATTGTGAGATATAGAAGGTTTAGATTTTGACAGCTTTCGTGTTCTGAGTAACGTGTCCGGAGTTTTCTTAGAAAACTTTTGCCTTAAATTTTCGTTAACGACCTCCCTAGCAAAACGATCTCGACTTGGATTTGATGTGTAGATAATTTAAGGATTAAATTTCTACCAGGACAATAATGGTCGAGTCATCAGTTCTAGATAATAGTTTGTTTACATTCCTTCGTATCCAATTATTTTTGTGCCCCCTACAACACAGGGAATCCTAGCGTACTACAACTGAGAATGACGAACATTATTCAATATTATTACAGTTCAATGCACTACCTGACCTTGGTTACACGAATTGGCACAACCTATGTGCAAATAGGACGGATATTATGTGCCAGAAAACAATAAGCCGTGAAGAAGACCAAATGTCTTTTTTACAATTGTGGTAAGAGCTGACGATTGGATATATATCTACGTGACAGGAAAATCACCAAAATCTTCTGCTGATTTGTTATCTCTTAGTAACATGAGTGCATTTTCAACTATAAGAGCAACGAGACAGTCTATTCACTGAATATGTTCTTTATAAAATTTTGGCGAGTGATGTTCTACCAACCCACAATTGGGTATCAACGCGAATATAACTCGTACATT
>DWFO01004012.1:0-11728 GCA_018246595.1 Mimoniades nurscia nurscia
AGATGAATCTTGGTGTCCCTCGGCGTTTGCATATATACGACATTTTAATTTGTACCATATTTTGTTCCTATCAAATAAAGCGATACCTCCGTAAAAAGGCTCCTGTGTTTTTATTTCCGGCTGGCGGATATCGTAATGATGAACTGAACTACGAGTACCTGTTTAAGTACGAGTATACCGTACTCAGTTCGCAATGTGTGCCGTTATTTCCTTAAATCAATTTGGTTTTATCATTTTTAACATTATATTCTTATGTTTAGTTCGCTATCAATCAGTTAAATTTAGTTAGTTAAAACTGTCGTAACTCGACACTGATATATTTCTACACAACTTCCAACTCCACGAAGACATATTCTCTGTAATAAAACATGGGATGCGTAAACCAAAATAAACGGACACTTTTGTCGTGTAGCATCTTTTATTATCACTATTGACGAACATTCTTATTTAGGTAGGCAAAAAATAGGGTATTTTTAACGTAAAAAGTAAGAGAATAATGCTTATTTCAAAGAATAACGGGGCATCGGGCACGCCGGGAATGACTGCGAGCTTTATGGGAAACTCGCGGCGCCCTGAGAGCTCTGAATGCGCAAACAGCTTATTAAATTCTATCTCATCAAGCAGCCTTTTATTAAATCATTCTGTAAGCAACTGCTATTTTGTTGAATACAATTTGAAAAATGTTTGTTTAACGTATTATTATTATTTTTGGACTTTGGACCTACCGAGGTAGTGACTGACAAACTGATTTTTTTAAACGTAACGAAAACGTAATATCATGACTGTTATGTCCCCGGAGAGGTAGGCAGAGGAATGTAGTACACTCCCATTTTTCAGCAGTTAAGTTTACGTCCCTATTGCCATACACCGGACCTACGCCATACCCGGTCCGTGACCCTATTGCCATACACCGGACGCATATCCAAACTCCGAGCCACTACTAAAAGTTTGAACTAGACATTGTAATTTAAAAAATTACATACCACTTGTCTGCGGCTACATAATTATGCACTAAAGCGTTTGAACTACTTGTACCAATCACATGGTTAAAATACAGCAGCAGTACTGTTATAGATTTAGACAAATAGTTCTTTGATCTCACCGTGTTCTTACTGAGGAAATGGTAGGGAAATTAAAATGACTCAAATTCAATTGAGAAAGTGACCAAATGTTTTCTTAAGCGATCCAGATGGATATGATTTGCATCTGCAAACTGTTGTACTTACATATATACGTCAGCCTTCGGGAACCCACTGCGGGACGTTAACTTCCCCTAGTTAATCCCACTCCACTCGGTTCTGGGTTCCAAGAACTCAGCTGCATCGAGCTATCTCCTTGGTAGGGGTTATTACAAGTACATGTGTTATTTTAAAATACCCCCGACGGTACCGTACGAGTAAGTTCGTCATATTCCGTTGTAAAAGTCTCGGCTATTGTAGTGGAGCTGCGTAGAATCGTTCTCAAGTCGACCATTATTCAGCAACACGCCATATATTTCACCGTCGAGCTCACCGACATTGTGCAATTTTATTCTCAAGCTACAAGTTCGTAGTTTCAATCTTCCGGCGTTGTAATATTTCATTTTAAAAACTTGCAACATTTGCATGTTACGTTTCAGGTGAGTGGATTTTAGTGTCCTAGCAATTCTAGTCCAACAGCAGACTATTGATTTAAGCCTTCTTGTTTTGAATACCTGTGCCTAACTGTGGCAGGATAAAAAGGTTAACGAATATAATGTTGATGTCCGATGTAGGAAAATATAAAAACTAAACGCCTATTGCCGTACATCGGGCACACACTCCCAATCAGACTCCCAGCCACTACTAGTAAATCTTAATTAGCACAATCTGATAGTTTTATTTAAAATGCTCTAAATATATTATTTATTTATGAAAGATAAAATATTTATCTCTGGAATTATTAATTCGCCTATTTATAAACGGCGCGTGCTATCTTTTTTATTATGGCTTAATTTTTTGTCATTATGAGTGCGGAGAATTTTTTCCCATCTACATTTTTTCCGGTTTACCGCAGCCCGCGGGGCGCCCGAACCGGATGAATGAATGACTGTGCGACGTTCATTACGTTTGTACATCGACTTTATCATAAATAAAACTCCGTTGAATCTATTTATGAATAAAATATTGATTTTGCAGACAGTGTATTTCAGCATTAGCAAGGACATGAGCGGCCAATGCTTGCATCGGTAACCGCTGACGATTTTCAAATGTTGCCTTTGGTATGTGCCCGATGTACATACTTGTATGTCAATAGATTCACCACTTATTCCATAGTGGGACGTAAGCGCAACTGGTGAAGGTGAAACGTGGGAGTGTACTACACTTGTCTGCCTATCTCTTCAAGGATTACGGATTATATACCTTTATACGAATTTCTATTCATTTAGTAGTTAACTAGCCTTTTATACGTAAAAAGAGCAACAGCTAAACAAAATATTTAAGCTTCATTCAACAGAATTTGTTACAAATACAACACAAATATTACAGTTACTTTTTAACACTTCGCTAGGTGAAAATTACGTGGATCTTAGACAACGTTCGACTTTTCCAAAATATGAGTGATATTTTTCCTTAAGCGACTTGAATTAATTTTCGTAATAATTTATTATAGATAACACATAGAATAATATGATTTTGACATGCTATTAAATATTTGAGAGACACGCGACTGTTTCAATTCCATAGCACGAGTACAAACAAACCCCAAAGCTGCAAAGTCTACGACCCGCACAACACGAAGTTTGCATTCCATTCAAATGTTACGCCCGGAACGAGGGACGCGAATGCAAATTCTAACCTGCCCTCTCACAAACAACAACTCCGACATAAGGATAATAATCTTAACACGTTACAAATCTGTAAACTTTCTATGTCTATACATAAATTCATAGATACACACACACGCCCGAACAAACAATCTCACGCGTGGTTGAACACATACGCAAAGCGCGATGTCTCTGAAATATTAATTAGGTAACAAAAAAGCATCATCATCACTGTCATCATCTCTTTTAGTCATATTGATGAATAATTATTTAAAATATGATTGACTTTTATATTATTATTTGTCAATAATTATTATTTATTAAATGTATGTAACATTACATGTGTGTATATACATATATTATGTATTATTACATGTATGTATGTATACATATATTCACGCCAAATGCCTTGCGAGGTAGGCAGAGGGCTTAGAATGCATAATAGTAAGAAGCAGTAGTAGTAGAAGCCTCTGTCTACCTCTTCGGGGATGACAGGCGTAATGTTACGTTTACGTTAAAAAAATAAATTAGGCAAGGGGTCGAGCCTGGCGCATTAAATGTTTCCAACAGTATGTCATTATTAATCCTATCAAAAGCCTTGCGGAAGTCAATGTATCTGACATCTACTTGACCACTTTGAACTAGTTTTGAGAATCTTTTTCGTCTAAATCCATGCATAGAATTGTTTTAAATTGTTTGTATATCTTAGTATATATGTATAAAGAATATATTCAATAAGCTTTGCTATCATGGAAAGTATAGCAACTGGAGCATACTCTACTACTTGCATATTACTAGAGTTTTTGGAATAACATTATTTACCATATCTGTTTACTACCATTATAATAGAACAAGAAAAGCCAGAGTAAAGTCATCGGATTATACTAAAACAACAGTGTGGCGAGATTTGTTTAGTAAAGCTTTGGTACTGGTTGAAATTAAATAAACCTGGGCTTTATCTTAGACCCGGCTTGCCTCTACGGACAATTGCCTCTACGGACAAATTGCCTCTACGGACGCATGTTTCAATTAAAATAAATATTTTTTAAGGTGCGCGATACGACCCAGAAATATATATATATATATATATATATATATATATATATATAACAAAGAAATACAATAATTTTAGTAATCATGATTAGGCATGAGGCACTTGGGGAAAATACCCAAGTATTCCGCCGAAATGTTATCCAAAAACTAATGATGTCACATTATGCTAAGCGTTTATGCGTGTATGCCAAATTTGGAAACCCGTTTTCTTTGTTCAAATGTTTTCTTTGTTTACTACATTTTTAGTTCTAATACTACATATAATGACTGCCCCGTCGGTTGTGCTGGCTGCAAGTGCGACTGCCGATTCAGAAGTCCTGGATTAAAATCCCGGCTCGGGCATTATTGGATTTTTCTAACTTGGATGTTTTAGTAATGGCTCGGAGTCTGGATATGCGTTAGGTGATGGCAGTGGACTCACCACCTATTCCATAGTGGGACGTAAACGTAGCTGGTGAAAAGTGAAAGTGTACTACACTACTCTGTCTCTTCGGAGATTACAAGCGTTCATGTTACGTTTAGTTCTAATACCTGATAAAAATTTCACATATATATTTCATTAAGATATCATATGTCTTGAATGCGAACACATTTATAAGAGTTGTATTGCTCTTGTAAAAACCTCCAAGTACTGGTACTAGTAGGTACTGGTATTGAACGTTGCCGTTTTGAAAGATATTATCACTATATCGGCACAATATCATCGTTATAGCTTACCTGTTAGATGTCAATGGTCTGCCGAGATAATAATAGTAACATACATAATACAACGACTGTATTTTCTTGAAGGGTTAGGCAAAGGGCATAGTACTCCCACTATATACCAGTTATGTTATACGTCTCATGGATGTCTATTACCATAAACAGAGCACAAATTCAAACTCCGAGTTGCTACTCAGAATTATAATTTAGAAAAACCCAATACTAATGCCAGCATCCAGGATTTCTTATTTAGCAGTGACACTTGAAATAGTTAGGCCAAAGTGACAGCCATATCAGACAACAATTAAGCTTTAAAATAATGTATCAACATAAATAAAAAATAATACTACGTAGCTTGGTCCGTGAGGCTTCAACTTAGCCGAACCTTGAGTATAAGATGCGGCACATGCATTTGCACTCTGAATATTTAATAGAGTGCTCTTGGCCAGCTAATGTATGCCAAGAGTAACAGTATAGTTAACGCAAACTACATTCCGCGAATCTAATCACATAGAATAATTAATCTATCTATTTAAATGTTTGAAAAGTTAATCAAGGTATACCTACGAGTATGTGGTGTTCATTTTTTGTGTTACTTTAATATAAGACCATTTTTGGAGGGCGTAATACTTATCCTTTTAAATATCATTACTATTGTTATATTATCACGCCAAATCCTTTATTGTTCGGGCAGAGTACACTTTATGCCAACTATATCAACTTATAACTTATATTACCACTATATAACTTTACACATCTAACTTTTTCTGCTATATTCATTACTCTTCGTAAACGCATTTGCAAAGCATTTCTTGAGGTAGGTATATTTAAGAGTATCTGGATATCCTGATTTATCAACGGTCAATCAATATTGGCATGGCATCTACTATTTAAGGTACATATTCATCGATATAATAATATATTGATCAATAGAATTACCTACCGTTGGAATCGGTCTTTATGAGAATGTATTCATCTTAAAAACGAAAGTGTACAGAAAATGGACTCCGTTCAAATCTACAGGAAATATATTTAGAGGACGCCACGCGTGACGCAATTTTATTTACGGTAAAATTGGGTTGAAATGTTTCCTCCATATCTGAAGGAAGATGAGCCCGTCGCGTTACGAGCCTTTCCATTCTCTATAAAAAATAAAGAGACGCGAGAGATATTAAGGGCTTCAGATATTTTTCAATATAATATCTTTATCTGACAGAAATGCCCATATTCAAAATATTTCTATCTTAGATTTCGCGGAAGGACAAAAGGCGAACCAAAAGAGATATCTGATCAGAAATAGTTGAAATAGAATTTAGAGGATCTCCAGAATATTAATTCAGCTACTTCCGCCGTTCAAAGTTCGACAATTAAGTTAACTATTCACATCACCTGGCACACATTGGGCAGTAGCAGTTGGCAGCGCGCCTAATTAACCAGTCCGTATGCAAAGGTGGATAAGATTTTATTTTATAAACTGCTATCACATAAAATTTATTAAATAATATTTGTATGCTCTGTATGGACACAGACGTTAGCAGTCGGTGCTCTTTGTGGACGCCATAATGAATCTGGCATGACCATGTTATAACTCTGTTGTATTTTTTATTTTACAACAATTTTATTTTTATGTTTTTTATAATAAGGTAATTATCCATAATCAATCATGTGAAATATTCTGTTATTAGAATTATTTCCTAAAAAATAAAACCAGTCCTAAGAAACTTTGATGGTAAATAAAATACAGGGCGAAATGTCAACTTTAGATTAATTGTGTATTTGTGAGTAGGGCAGCATGATGTGATATTGACACACGAGGAGCTCTCCCACCTTTGCTCACACTAGTGCCAATGTCACACTGTATGCAACAACTTACTGTAACGATTAACATTTTATTAAAAATAGGATTTTCCACCCGTTCTCCTGCATCTAGGAGGTATACCGTCATCACTATTAATAGTCATTATTACATGTGGATGTCGATCCGATTACATATCGCATGCTGGGATAAAGGGTGTGGTAAAAGGCTAAACTAAACTAAAGGCTAAAGTCTAAACTCAGCGCTGGCAGATCGCGGTATGGCGCGAACTGGCTAGGCACAGCTAAATGACCTGGTCACTTATGAGCATCAACGTAGGCGATCCGAGAAGCTGCACTGTGCGATCACAAAACCCGCATGTCAACATGGGTATTAAGGGCAAAACCCCTAAGGGAAAGCCCATATCCAACAGTGGTGTGAAATAGGCTAAGGATGATGATGGCATTTACTCGTAGATCATAATTTCATGGCTGCGATTCAAATTGATAATAGCGCTTAAGTATCTGGTTCTTGAATCATTTCACTGTTGACACCAATCTCTCTGCGAAATGAGAATGGTTAAGGTCGTAGTCTGCTACACTGGCTGAATATAACCCAGCAGATCACACCGACCCCAAAGACTATTAAGAAGAAATTTCAGCCGTATAGATTGTTTCATGACTTTTCCCTTCATTGTCTTAGCATGACTTAATTTATAATGCAACATATTATACATATTTATAAAGATAGCAGTGACTTTTCAAATTCAAACCCTAAGACTATGGTACTAGTATCTAAATCTAAACATATGGAAGACAAAAATCTAAAGCACGAGACAAAGTGACTTAAAGTACGTAATATATTCAACAGATTTTATACACTACTAGGAACATATTACGCAAGGTTAAATCTAGTACAGTTAGCTGGTATAGCGTGTACAAGTAGTACAGTTGCCCGTCAAAGTGCTCCCATTGGCAAGTTGCCAAATTGTTCTCGCGCCACGTATCAGAATTAGAAGGCTATTTCACTTGCCACCATCTTGTGCCACTTTTTCAGTAGTTTAAGCGCCATTGCGGACGTGTTATTAGCAAGTCACGTATCTTTGTGGCTACATTTCCGGTAATGTTAATTCCGTATGAATATCTCCCCCCGGAATGACTTTCTACTTCTCAACTCTTCACTGGCACAGTTAGAAGTAAAAAGTGTAGTTACAAGGTCAGCTATGTGTGAGTAAAAACCATAAGCAAATTTTTTTGTACATTTATTTTATTTTTATAAGTACAAAATTATTTTGTGATCCTGTCTAACATATAAAAAATGTTTTTGTTCCAGTTTTCATACGTTTGTTAATGTAATAGACAAGAGATATACAAATTATTATTATTATTTATTGCATACAATCCTACAAAGTAATATTGTTCAAAAGCTTTGCAATTTTACACAAAATAACAAAAATTGACCGCCTGGCTGTGTTGTTATCAGTGTTACTGTAAAGGTCTGTATCGGCTTAACAGCGGAACTGTTATACGGTTGTAGCACATAACATTACTTAACCGAGTAGGATTTCCGTATCCTCAGGGAACTCTTACTTTCCCGGTCCAATACCGCCGTTTCAGTTATGGTCCTTACAAGCTTAGATGATCTTTTTATAAGGGTAGGCAGGTAGGTAACGTAGATATAAAATTATCCTGTCTTTATTCTACACATATTTTTTTATTTTAACGAAAGTGATATAATAATTCATATTAATTTGTCACTTTAGATTAGCAAGTTGGACATTAAGTGGGCTGGTCAAATCCGCGGCAAAAATGTAACTGTTGGAGTGGACGAGTTTTGGAGCGAACACTAGGCGATGGCTTATATAGCTCAGGACGCACTCTAATTAAGTGGAGTGGAATTAAGTATTTTGTGCTATGATCCAATATGCATTACCACTGGGTACCAATTTTTTCAAACTGACCGATCTTTCTACCGAACTATGTGCTTATGTCATATTAGTAAGTCGTCTAAGTAATAAGCCAATATATTTTAGTAGTCTGAAGAGTCCCCACAGGAATATGCTAACTGTTGTAAGGAAACTTGAAGAAATTGATGTATGAAGAAGAAGGACGTCACGTCTATAAGGATACGTTTTTGCCCCTCGCTGCTCTCTGTCCAACCCCCGTATGGGAACTACCGACAACGTAACAATAACAACTACGAATGATTCCCAGGTAAAATTAGCTCCGGTAATAAAAGAGTTTACAAAATAGAATGTTCTATCGAGCTTCACATATAAGGGTCTCAAGATGCCTCGGGCCTTTTTCCCAGCCTCATAAAAATCGTCATATTACGAAAAACAACAGCGCATCTTATTAGAGGTATTTTTACTGACTCGGAAGGAGATGTTCGGCAAAATATGTTGTCATTCCTTATAGAACATCTAAGTGAAAAGATTTCTTTTAATCTAATTTAAAAGTAAATAAGTATAATTTATATAATGTACATCTATGTAGAAAGTAGTAGAAGCATAATGTCTACACGAACGTTCCTAAATGCCACGACGTAAATTCGCAACTGTATTCCCCGAAGAGGTAAGTAGAACAGTTAGTACACTACCACGTTTCGCGAAACGACACCTGTTTTGCCGGCAACCATCAGGTAGAAGAAATGAAAATATATCAACCTTCGAGCAGAAGAAATTAGAATGGGGACATACACAACGAATTTTGAGATGCAGAGTTTCGAATGTAAGTCATAATGTTATACTACGAAGTACTGAAATATACTGCTTTAGTAACTATCGTTTTAAATAAAATTGGGAACAGTTGCTCATAGTGAGATAAAAACTAAAATAATATTTCATTATTTCTCAGTGTCTTTTTTGCAATTACCAATGAAACTGCATGGTTATCGTACCTTACGTCTCTAAAAACGACCGTTACCCCGGAAAACGGGTAATTTAATGGCTGAAATATGCTTTGGGTTTCGGAGCGAAATTTTGTACCTATATTCGAATTTTACTAGATAAAGAAAAGTCACGGTTAGGTAACCTATAACATACTAATAAATCGCATATAATATACCTATTCAACGTAGATTAAAAGCCAAAAGGCACCATATTTATATAATATCACTCTTGTATATCCCCAAGGAGAGGAATGAATTATTCATATTATTATAGTCATTAATATTATTCTTATTTTTATATATTTAGCTTTTGATGGTAAGTAGTCACCGTCGTCTAAGGACATTTGCACACCCGAGGATTGGCGAATGTGTTGCCGGATTTGAAGGCATTATCATTACGCCCGCCTTTTGTACCATGTCGACGTGTTCTAGAAATATAGAACAACAAAATAAATTCCATGTGTGTATTAGTAAATAATGTATTAGTATTATGAACAAGAATTCTATTTCGTTGTTCATTAGGATTTTTTTGTAGAACTAACATCGTTATTTACAAAATCATTGTTTGTATCTACATATCATGGCTTTTCTGTTTTATACACTGAAATACTTTAGCTTCGACAGTGGTGGGACAAATATTATCAGCCATTTTTCAAAATCTTTTAAAATTATTAATTAACACGCAATATTGTTGATGGCTTTGTTGAGTACATCGCTTAATCCCACCATCACTCCGAGTTGACCAGTCAGAGAATGCCATCAGGCATTAAGTCCACCTTTTTTAACCTCGCCATAGGTAAGCAATAAAGAATAAATAAATATTAACCCGAGAACACCCTTAACTTGGATACATTATGTGTTTTAGATCTGATCTTCAATTAAGCCAAATCTTATTCATCCCGGGCCACCCTCTACCCAGTCATTTATTACCATAAGCCCTGGAGCGACCACCCAAGCCGTAGTTCGAGTGGAACGTGAACTGGTTTTTAACTGAGTCCCGAATTACTCCTGTCCTTTAACTCTATTAAATCTAGTTGAACTCTCCTAGCTCGCAACCTTCGCTTAGTGAGGCTGTGATGAAATTTGGACTTCAAACTATGTAGGTGAAATTTACAAAAATATTCTCGACTAGGAAATCTTTAATTTTAGGGAACATTTATTAGAGTACATTCATTTTTTTTCATTGATTTCATTATCTTATATAAGTTTAAAAATTCTTAATATCCTTAGTAAGTACTTAACTTTGTCAGTCAAAAATGAAGTCGTCTTTTCTATTCTACTAGTCATAAATTTAGTGTATGATTTCAATAGTTAAAGTTCCTATTAAATAGTGGTTAAAATTCACTTTAATCATTTTTTTTTCTACAAGTTCACATATGTATTACATATATCAACACTAATATTATATTATATAATTAATAATTGTAACAAAACAAAACTTCCCAAACGAGAAATAAACAATTTTTGTATAATAATAGTTCCTGAAGGACTACTTAAAGTGTCGGATTGTATTTTGCTACGTTGCCAGCACAAAAGCAATTTAACATTCCAGCAGTTTAAATTCTTGGAATTGTCTCTATCTCATTCTGAGTGGGTTGAAAGTCCCTATAAGTATATAGAAATTTTAATGCACTTATGCAGTATTTTTATGAGTTAACTCATAGCCGTTCAAACGATGCCCAAGCAGTGGACTATAATAGGCTGGTGTTATGATGACGTCACCACCTATTCCATGATGGGACGTAATCGTAACTAGTGAAGCAGGGGATTGTATTTCTCTCCTCTGCCTACCTTTTTGCGGATTACAGCCGTAATGCGTTGCATTTTGTAACTCATAGGTGCGTGCATGAAGGGGATGAGCAATGTGGGCCAAACATTTCAGGTCTGTAAGGGTATAATTAGCTTTCGTTGCCCTCTGCCTACCTTGTAAGGATCTCGCGTGATTATGTAATAATAATAATAATATATGAAATAGGTACTTGTAACGTTGACAATATCTGCTGATTTGTACGTTCAGTTTGAGGTTACGCAAATGTGTTCACGGTACATTCAGCTAGCTGTTTTGGATCTGATCATTGGTTTAACCGCCTTCCCATTTATCCATTGAACCCAAAAGTTTTATCACCTATACTGAAAACAAATAGTACCTACTCTTAAACTACGTAGACCTGTGTTATCGTGAAATATTTAATAACAACGCTTGCTGACTTGTCTTAGTACTATAGCAAAATTGTAAACAAAAAATATGTTGCTTCTCATTCAAATTTCTACTTTTACTCTCAAGTACTTTAATAGGAAGTATGTTCTGTATATAAATAATAATTTCCATTAACAATCGTAGAACATCAAGTTAATATTTCACTACGACACCCCATTAACAATCTAATTTAGCAAATGGCTTTAAATAAGTTTCTAACTAAGTAAAAATAACTTCACGCCTGTAATCCCCGAAGAGGTAGGCAGAGGAATGTAAAACATTCCCACGTTTCACCAGTTACTTTTAA
>DWFO01004013.1:0-11723 GCA_018246595.1 Mimoniades nurscia nurscia
CAAAGTTTTGGGTTGATTTTCAGGTCACAGTCACTTTTATTTTGAACACCTCGTTGGTCAAGCGAGGCCCTGGGTTCAAATACCGGGTCGGGTACAATTAGATTTTTTTAACTATTAGTAAAACAGGCTTAATTTTATGGTATGTAAAAAAACGGTAATATGAACCTCTATATAAACACAACAGCCACTAAAACATCGATTAACGTTCGGTTTCAAATTGTTTGTGCAACTCAACGCCACGCCGCCAGCGCCGCGCAAACCGTCACTCTATTCCCCAAAGCCGCGAGGTTTCGCCAATCTCCGCTTGTTTTCAATTATGGACGCGAGCTGCGCGGCTTACTGCTGCGGCCTGCGTTATACACCTTTTGTAATTGCTGTATGTATGTACTATTATGAAGGGTACACTTTTAGTGTGTGTCCTGGTTTAGGTCTTTCAAAGACGTAACGACTTCGACTCATTGCTTTGGTTCCAGTTTTAATACATTGTCAATAACTTCTTGGTGTTGTATAATCTGCTTAGTACCTTACCTTAACATATTTCAATCTATACCAATAAAGAATTACGAATACTACGTTGTCTGGTCTTATAGATTATTATCATCACGCCGAGTCTTTACAAGGTATGCAGAGAGCATTAAACACCTGACATTCTTCTTCTACATTAATTACTCTTCATACATTCATCTTTAATGAAAGAATCGATTCCGAAAATTTTACTTCGAATTACCTCTTGAATTATGTTTCTATGGTTATTACCTTAATTAATGTGTAACCAGATAACCACAACTATATGGTGATTTAACATCTACTTACATTTGCAACCAAAGGAATATCTATTTTTCCCGACTCGCATAACCTGAAATGACTTAAGACTGTGAATAAGCACTTTCTAGGCAAGCGTGTTACCCTTGGCTGTACCTCGCCTTCCATCAAGTGAGATAGCAGTCAAACGCGAGCCTATTGCTAAACAAAAAAAACCCGCTTAAACTATACTGTAACTATACAACTGCTTCTTTAACTATACAGCTATACAATATCTAGACAAAAGAATACAATATATTCCTCTCTATTATTCTCTTGCGCAAACAACGCAATAATGAATTATGACAAACTAATGTCGCCTTCTGGCGCCACCTGTTGTCAACCAGACGCGGTTGTGCGGGATCGACAAATAATTGCCACCGAGCTCATTTGTAACCTTGATGTCATGTCACTAGTGGCGCCTTAATTAAATGGTTTTATATACAAGCCTAAATGACTATAATTTCAGTTCAATTCAATTCGATGAAGAAACTAGAATTTAATGCAACTATTTAGCAAATAGTGAGTTCCACAATAAATAAACGGCTATTTGGCCACTACTTCACGGTATCTATCTATGATATAATAATAAAAAAACAGTACCATGAGCGTATGTATTGTCGTAACACGTGCCAAATTGTGGGTAATATTTTAGATTAAACAGTATGAATTATTTACATATTCCGTAACATGTTTTAAAATCTCCTGCTAGTTTAACTTCAATTTATTAAGATAATAATTCAACGTAACGTAAAACGTACTAAGGTTAGTTTAAATTAAATGGTTATGATATAATAAATTGTGCTGTAACAATTATGGAAACTTATTGTGAGAAGTTCCACACCTCATAGTTCTTCATTATACTCTCTAATACGTGTGAGGCCTGCCAACTAACACTCGTTTATCGTGACAGACGTCACATTGTGATTTAAATGATGATAGGAAAGTTACGTCCAATTGCATGAAAATGAAAAAATATATTTTAAATTTTGGTATAACAGAATTATAAAAAACATAAAACAATAATAAATAACTAATATACATAACTGGCCATACGAAATAAAGCAAAATATTAAGATTGAAAAAAAAAACGTTTTCTCAAATTACATACAAAACTTTCCCTTTTCCGTCCAGTTATTAACACAAACATCGACACTTCACTCTTGCCCTATGCGCACTCGTACGCCACCCCAAAACACTCGACACTTCAATGTGACAGTGTCTTTTGATTCATCGCCCGTCATTATGGCTTACTTGTGTCAATCCAACCCAATCGATGATTGGAGTGTATTAACGACTTATTCCATTGCCGACAGTCAAAACCTCTGTATATTGCAATATTATGGGTTATAAGTATATATGTACATATGTACGAGTATGTTCTTTATAGTACAATCAAAATTTGCAAAGTATACAGAAAAAGCTTAAGAGGAAAGGCGGCCTTATCGCTAAGTAATGATTTCATTCAGCCAATGTTTTGATGAAAAAGACGAAGAAAGTATTTTTTTCCATCCTTTTACAGCCAGATGTCTTTCTAGACAGGTGTACAGAAAGTGTACGTGACTTATAATATCTATGACGTATAGACAGCAAATAACAGGAAAAAAGGAGAAACATTTTTATTGACTTTATTGTAATATTTTTGTATATAGCAGTCTGTTGCTATGTTTTATTTTCATTTATGGAAATCTGTGGAGTAAAAGACCCTTTCAATAGAAATTGCTTGAAAAAATTTTATTGACTAGGTATTGACCGTACTTTCTTTTTCTTTTTATTGTATAAATATCCCTTTTTTTTGCTTTTTCTTAATTCTTCAGTGTTCGAGGTTCAGCGTACAATAAAGTATATTTTACTGTAAGTTTATTGACTTGCATAAAACTCTAAAAACCCAGTAATTTCTTGGATACTACCAACACCCTACTGAGCAATAAAATAAACGAACAAGACAATGTGCTGTCCCATCCAACCCTTGCAATTTACTTTATCATAAATATCTTAGTCAATGTAATCATATTTTATTACCGTTCGACTTTTATTTATGTCCTCTTCCGCTTACTACACTGTCTCTCATCGGAAGACGATCTAAAGCATCCACTACACTATTTCTAAAGTTGGTTGAGAAGGGTCAAGGCCAGTCTATGTAACAGAAATATTTTAAAAACCCTAAATCTTTGGGACAATTTTCAACGATTATTGCCAAATAAAAACAGATAGATCCACTATTTGACTATTGGCAAAAAATATAAAGATAAATAAATACTCATTTATTTTTAAGCGAACCACAATACGAATCTATTAAAGATTCATTCAATTCCTTCTCACGCTTCTATAAATCAATTTCCACAGTTACCTACTTTGTATTGTTATAAGGAACGTACTCCGATCGGTTTCGCCTCAGTAAATTAGTTTTATGTGTGGACTAAGTTATAAAAGATTGTATATAACAGCGAACAGAAAATGCGCAAGCAACATTCATATTTGGCAGTTGCCGCCAACAGATATCAACAATTGATCTCAAAGAGTCTATAAAAAAGCTATACTATACTATTCATGTAGTAGTAATACAGTTAGTATAACCACTAATAAGATTATTCTATGAGTATAATGTTAGGTAACTGGTAATAGGACTGCAGGAATAGCCCTGTACATTAATCCATTTAGTTTGTTTGTCTGTCATTAAAGTACCAGACAATCAATCAACCCTACCACGGGTCCTGATCAACAAACTCAAATTACCCTTATCACGTTCAGGTGATCCACTAGCTCTCCCGACCGTAATCAATGCTAAACATCTGGAATCCAATATAATATCATGACGCATAATATTCCATGAAGGTATAGGTGTTGGACACTTTCAAAATTCATCAGTTGCGTTAAAAGTGGTACCATGGAATAAGGAGTGAGCTTATTGTTATACAGGGTGCAAAAATCCAAACTCCAAGCAACTACTGTGAATTTCAAGTTAGGAAAATCAAACAGTATCCATTCCGGGGAATCGAACCTAGGACCTTTCGATCAGCAATGTCGCTGCAACTACACAACAAAAATCCAATACTAATAACAATATTTGTTACAATATATATTATATATATTTACAAGTAAACAAACGTTAAACAGCTGATATATTTTAAAACCGAACCCAATACGTAAGAACGAAACCTTTAAGGTTTGCGATCATATGTCATAAACCGATTATATCCCACCACAATAAGATCAAGTTATTGCAGTATACAATATCTATGTAACAGACAGTGTTACCATCGTAAATAAAGCTGCTACGAGTAATGAACTAAAAAAAGAGGACAGAAAATGTTAAGTACGTAATTATCACTTTCCTTTTACTTCTGGACTGATATTTTTGATTTGTCTAGAAGTTCCAAAACTATCACATTGACATTAAATGGGTACTGCAGATAAATGACATTATATTAAAGTACAGCTTCTATCTGAAACCGTCTCAATTTGTTCCGCTTTTGCTGTAGCAGTCCGTTTCTCTTTCTCTTCTTTATTAGCAGATGCAAGTAGAATCAAAACAAAATACAACTATACTATGTATGTTTTAAGACTCCAATAGCCTTGAATAACTCTATGCATCTCTACGGTGTACTCTTCACAGTGTTTTCATCTCCGTTACAATTTGTGATGTTTAACTTTCTAAACGCATAGTAAGCTAGGTATGCGAAGATTTGAGACCAGAACTTGCGAAGAGGGGTGCTGCAATTGAAACTCGACCATTCTTAAAAATATAAGAAAATAGAATCGCTGCCACCCTATCGCTTGGACCCTTAGCGACTATTAAATACCGTCCATATGCAACTACGAAGGCTAAGTGAGTAGCTTCACTTGGTTAAAGTTAGTTCTAGTCTTGATTTCTTAGTTGATCAACACTGGCCAATTGCGAACTTGGAAGCCATATCGACATATCTTATGCAGATTATATTAAATCAAATTCCTCAGAAACGAACAACAAAGTGTATGCTAATATGTGGCCCTAATCTTATTGGTTCTCGTCGGAAGCCTTGTACCTATATTGTAAAGATAAAAATATTCATATTTATTTTGATAATTTTACTTCGAGATAGCACAAATAAATACTCGTGCTGATAACACAAATATTTTTCCTTAAATATGTATAAACGGACTCACCTCTCAAAGTACATCCGATGTGCAAAACATAGAAACTAAAAATACCCCTACATCAGGTACAATGTAAAACTTGTTAGTACAACTCAGACCGATCTGATAAAACTAACTAAAATTGTAACATTGGTATTATACAAGAATATAAGAGTCTAAACCTTCTATGTAAGTTGAAGTATATCACAGACGAAGTTATCCCTTACAAACAATTAGAAGTCTTAGCGTAACGTTAGCTCAGTTCAATGGCTACATTGCGTTCACTTAATATCCGTGAATGGATACACTTGAAAACATTCGCTAGAGAATTTATCAATTAATGTATTCAGTTATTGTCTTCTAGTTGTTATTATGACGTCACTTGTTTTTACCGAATTCATAAGTTACTCAGGACGTTTTTCTCATAACAGTCACTAATCTAAGAGCTGACCGCTTCTGAGATGACAGCCGAAAATAATTTAAAATTTCGCTGACTAGGCACGCAGTGTATTCATTTATTCAATTACATAAATTTAATATAATTTTCATCGAAACCAATATGAACGTGTTCTAATTTATTGAAACATTTGTCACGTTGTGTTGTATAATGTTAAAAAAGCAATTATACAAATTGAGTAGTTATACAAAAAGTCAGATTGTTTATGGTTAATCGATTCTTAAAATAAATTGTTTATTAACAGAAATCGGACTTTTTCTTATATCCAAAGATACTGCCAACTGGGTCTAGACATTTTCCTTTCAATACAACGAATCTGTTCATTTGTAACAAAGACGGTGGTTAGACCCCGATGAAAGAACCTTTTATTTGTCAGAACTACCACGAAGTAACTCGTATGTACCCAAATATCGCTGTAGGAGTCCGAGTAAACCCGCATCCGATCTCAAATAGAAACTGAATCAAGTTGTTGCCAGCGTCGCAGGTGGTGCTAGAAACTCAGCCACACTTAATTGGCGTGATACCTGTGTTTCCAGCGACTTTGGGTAGTATAAGAAGCCTTTATAACCAACATCCTAATTTGTGCTCAGGAACAACATTGCAGTTGGTTAAACTGTTGTCTTCTTCCTGTGTGCTGTGGTTGCATTAAAAAGAAACAGGAAAAAATATTCATAATACTAGTATATTGCCACCGAAGGTTTATGAATACGGTAACACTTTAAAATTTATACTGAAAGCTATTATAACAGAGTTGTGAATTTTTTTATTTTGTTAATTTTCTTATGTAAAATGTAAAATGCTTTCTTCTTCCGGATGTAGTGAGAGACTTGTGCTTGGTAATACAATTATAGGCAGGTGTCGGCCAGACACGAAATGGGAGCTTTACTAGGGCCCGATGATGGTAACAACGAACTAAATATCTCGTAGCATTCTCTACTTGACAATCCTTGATAATGGTAAAAACATATGGGACATATAAAGAAATATATAGAACTTGGCAAATGCTACTACCAATCAAGAGATCCGGGATTCAAATCCCTGGTTGAATTATACCTAATTTTTCTAAGATTTTCTACTACTCGTAGTAGGTCGGAGTCTAGTTTTGTGACTGCTGTACAGACTACTGTACGGGTAACTAACGGGTTAACCTACTAAGGTTAACCCGTTATTTCATGATGTGACGTAAACGTAACTGGTAAAACGTGATAGTTTACTATACTTCTCTGACTACCTCTTCGGGGATCACAGGCGTGATGTTACATTATTTCTTACAGTAAACAATCTTGGAAATATGTTATCATTAGATTAATATATAAAAGATCAAATAAATACAATCCAATTAATTGTACGTTTTTTTCGGAAACATTGTACTGATTAAATTCGTATAGAAACATACCTCCCCATAGACAATACTTCGTGCGCGTACCCACGCATCGGTTTATTACACAAGTTGACACAAAAAATTGCTGGCACATTCGACCCGGTGATTTGGAAGGCAAACTGCCGCCATCGGTACACTTTCAAAGGCTCCATTTTTACACCATCCCCGGTATAAAGGGAGCAAAACGTTAACGCATCTGCGTATCCAGTCAGACATTTTTAGATCAAATGTAGTTAAAACAAACGATACAAATAGCTAAGTAATTCTAACTCACTTGGGTTCAGTTTTAGAATTTTTTTATTCCGAGGTCCACTGGGAAAGTAATGATACTGGGCAGTAATATGTAATCCAAATCATATTTGTATAACGGTAATATGCTGTTATCGTCTATTAATTACAGAAGTATAACTGATCGACACGCGGGACATAGTGACCAAAACAGTTTATATGAACTCATAATATCGCAGACGAGCGTGCTACGCGCCTCCTCGACACTGAATAATGCGACCCCATAAATAAATTACATATTTTGAACAAAAACTTCCAGCTCATGAATCCATATCGAACGACGAGGCAGATATTTTAAGCGGAGTAAATTAAAATCCCAAGCCATCCAATCCGCCGCTCAAATAAAAGGTAGATATGAGAGAAATAAACGAAAACGATTGTAGTAATAACGAGTGTCATTTCATTTTGATTGGCCGCCTCCCGTGCGTCGAAATACTCAAATGTTAAAGGATAACATTAAAAAAGAGCATGAATTTTTCATTTGTAAGGATTTTTGAATCAAATCGTAGCTGCAATTTAATGCTGCAAGCAAACTTAGAAATTATCACTACTAACTTGGCCAAATACACTATCGTGTCCCTTTCTTATTGGTTCTAATACAAGTAAACTCAGTCTCTTCTAGTATGTCTGCTATAGTGTGAGCAAAATATTGAATAATACCTTAACGATGTTAGTGACAATTTATAATAATTTTCCTTTTCGCACTAATCAAAAAATCTTCAACATCATTTTACAAAATCAGATTTGAACAATAGAAAGAAAAAATTTAATGAACATTATTTAATTTTTATTTTTAACCGCAACGCGAGTCACACGGCCGGATTACGGACAGAGCGATACAAATTCATATGTATGTACGAAAGTCAGGTTACAAAATATGAAAATACACACGAGCGGTTACAACGCTAATCTTAAAGTATTTAATAATCTTAAAAAATGACTTATTATTTTGCTTTCACTACGTGTAGGGCCTTAATACCATCCTTTCGAATAGATGTCCGAGTTTCTATTAACTACTACTATTATTATTAGTTACGAGTTATTATGTTAATATGTTTTGAGTAAGAGTTTTGTAAGTGAATTTTATTAAAATGTGTTTATCTGATTACATTATTACATGTTCATATTTAATTGCATCGATCTGTTGAAACTTAAAAAAGACTAGCAACGAGCATTAGGAAGATTTTGTCCGCAAAATTTTCCCAAATTCGCACTGAAAAAATTAAAATATCTACAATCAATCTACTCCGTAAATCCGATTTCCAACGTACATTTACAGATTCCGGCGACAAACC
The DNA here is from genome assembly GCA_018246595.1 of Mimoniades nurscia nurscia. NCBI lineage: Eukaryota > Metazoa > Arthropoda > Insecta > Lepidoptera > Hesperiidae > Mimoniades > Mimoniades nurscia. The sequence continues at coordinate 8,339 of DWFO01004013.1, forward strand.
TCTCAAGAAAGGCCTTAGTCCAGAAATGGAATGAGACAGACTGATGATGTTGATTTTGATGAGTTTATTTTTTAAGTGTCACGTTATAATAAAATATTGAAATCTTTCCACAAACCTCATACGCAAATACTAGAGCCACTATGTAGAACATAGTCATATCCCTGCCAATTAACACTTAGCAGCGTTTTAGACGTGCGTCTACACCGCCTATCCGTCTACCTAGTTCCCTCGTGGAGCCTCGTTTGTTTCAGTACTCGCAATTAAACCGGCTGAGTGGTGAGGATTGTCGCGCGGCAAGTGAAAAAAAAATGTTTTGTCAGGAAAGCACTTTTTTCCACGGCATTACTTGAAGGATACGTGGTATTCGCGGTGCGTTGTACAGTCGTATGCTTTTTAGTGCATTTTTAAATTATGAGGTTCACTACTTTGACTCTGCTTTTTAAGCTATAATGAGCTGTAAGGAACAGTTTTCACTCTCGAATGTTTCAAGCGTTTCGGTTGTTTCGTTTTGACGATAAACGTGTGATGTATAGTTCGTTTTATTGGCGGCAAATTTGTATCCACTTTTTTAATTTTAAAGTGAAATTTAATTTTTTAAATGGCAATAGGCTCCCCACCTATTCCACAGTAGGACGTAAACGTAACCGGTGAAACGTGGGAGTGTGCTGCATTCCTGTACCTACCTCTTCGGGGATTACAGACGTGAAGTTACGTAAGCGCATACGGCCGACTATGGATATTAACTTCATCATTTCCACTTTCTTATGGGAGGTCATTGTCTAATAGGGAAAAGGTAAAAGAATTCTTGATGATTTTTAAAATCGAATTCCTTAAGTTAGGTATTATAATTGAAAAGTTATAAAATTAGTCCTTCAATAGCTTTCTGGGGCGTATTGCACTAATAAATGCCACATAAATTAATGTGGGTTTACGGAAAATGTACTTAGTTATTTCCGATAGAATTCACAATTAAAAGTCGAGTCTAGCATTAAAAGTGACAACTAACTCACTTTAATGAAGTGAAAAAAGATGAGAGATACCATCGGCCGCGATCGCAAATCGGATTACTGCCATCACTTTGGGAAACGCTACAATGGAACCGAGTCATTGTAAAAGTTACTTTATCATCAGTTAATAAAGTTCTATTTTACTTGTTCGAACACTTTTCACATGAGATATATGCTCATGTATACATATAGCGGTTACTGGCTAAATGCATAATGATACTACAGTAAGTAGCAGGATGTTTTATAAAACCTATTCGTTTTAGTAAATCTATATTCGCCTTTTTGCTCATAAGGGGCACACTTATCGAGCTCCACTTCAAGGGATGTGAAAGTATATCAGACATTAATAATACCAATTTAGTAAAGCAATTGTGTTCTGTAAGAGTAATATCTGTCACAACTATTATGAGTCGTTTGTAAACGTATAGTTACTGCTGAAGTATGTAATGCTCTGCCCTAGCACCTGGACTGGCAACTATCCTCAAACCAAATTATATATATTAAGTATATAAAATTAAATATATTATTCTATTACAAAGTGCTTTGTGGTAGAAATAACCCGATCGACCGCACAGCTTCAAATGGACAATTACATATTTTACAACCAAATAAATTTGAGTCATACAACAAGGGTTGCTAGGGACACAAACTTTGCCAACAGGCACACTGAGCTCAGAGGTATACAATAGATTAAATAAAATAAATCATACAAAGCTCGGGGATAAGAGGCTTAATGTAATGTAATGTAATACAACAACATAACTTCTACTTACTCTACTGATGTAACAATTACTGAGTGCAGCGCGTAACAAATGCAATTACACCCGAACTGACGTCACAGCTCACAATACCACTAACGAACTATTACAATTATCAAACAGCTGTAATTGAGAGCGATTATTTGCGTCATATCGTAATTTTGGTAGGGGATGACAAATTACATTGATCTACGCCATCCCTCGCCGGGCCTAATGACACAGCGTAAGGGTCGAAACTCATTTTATTAAACTGCATTGCGTAAAGAAGGTCTGCGTGAGGAAAATTAATGGCAACTCGTGTAAAGATAATTTTTACCGTAGACAGCCTAAAAATAAATAGAGTGATTGCAATTGGTCGATATGAAATGTATGCGTATCAGAAGTATTCAGAAGCCGGTCTCGAGTTTGGCTCTCGTGGAACACAAATATAAACAACAAATATAAAATATGTTTTAATGGATGTTAACAATACTAGAGATGTACTACAGGTTTTAATAAGAGTGAACGATCAAAGAAATCCCCAAGGATATGTGACAATAATTAATAATTAGTTTTAACTTCAGACTGACAAACTTGTCACCAGTTTATCAACATCGATAACATGACATAAACAAGAAGCATTAGAAAATTATCATATATAAGATATATTTCTTTTATTATAACAAGTGCCGTGGAAATATGTTCCTTTGTATATATATTCTATTTATATTGAAAACGAAATCCAAACACGCATCGCTAAATCTGCAACGATGGTTGAAATGGCCTCAATTTATGCGATCGGTCATCGTCCGTTCTTCAGCTGTCGAAGTGGCGAGCGATTCATATCCATTATGACTGCCGGCGGCAGCGACTCTCCTGAAGTGGTGATGTCATACAATTTATCGGATTAACCACACTTGCTTTCGTGTTAGATATAGAAGTCGTCTTTTTGTAATGTAATTTCAAAATGGCTGGGTTGTATTTTTTTGTAACCATGGATACGTAGTCTCTATCCTTTGACTTCTGTTGTTGACCCTAGCTGACCTTAAGCTCAGTAGTTTAGTGTAATAGGTTCGATTGCTTTCGATTCATTCTATTTATATACGAAACGAAACTTTGTATGACAATCACGAGCACTTGATGCGAAACTAGTCATACTTGTATGTACTCCTAAGTACATATTTATCTCTTTGAGTACATACATATTTACAATTGCATATTATGTATATTGTCTGGTAACCGCAGCACAGACCTTGCCTAGTAAGGGATCAAACAACCTTATGAAGGTTGTCCAAAGATTTTTTTTTAAATGTTATTTATTCATTATGTAGGTATGTATTATGTATGTATGAATATCTTTCAATTTGAAGAATAACTATGTCTATTATATATGTATAATACGTGTATAATAATGTTAACGACCATTTCTTCGCGAATTATTTATTTCTGCTCAGTTTGTTATTTTCGATATAACTGGGATGACGTATGTACTGGGAATGTTCCATTTTATATGTAACTTAATGTTACAGTAGGTCTTTCTCGTACGTAATAAAAGTAATTCTACAGTAAAGTAAAAGTAACTTCACGCCTGTAATCCCCGAAGAGGTAGGCAGAGGAATGTAGAACATTCCCACGTTTCAC
>DWFO01004014.1:0-11723 GCA_018246595.1 Mimoniades nurscia nurscia
TTCAATGCTCTCTGTCTACTCGGTAAGAGACCTGGCGTGATATTTATAATGTTAGTCTGATGTTATATTGAAATATGACGTCACTAGTTGCGATTGAGGTTTGTAAAATGTAGCTATTTAAATGTTTCTGAGCTCGTGGATGACGTATCTAGGCGGTTTTGTGTTGTGCTTAGCCATGTCCAAGACTGGCAGTACCTCATTAATTGCAGTGACACGCCATATGTCCATAATTTTACTTATACATAAACAGAGAATAATAATATTTAAACTATTGTAGCCAATGCTTACTGGCTGCGGGTTTTTTTGTTATGTATTAGATAATGAATAGCCAGTCAAAACATCGAAATTGCATCATATTTATATGTATGCATTAGTGTCAAATATGAACAGATTAATTGATCAAAGAAATTGGAAAAGCGATAACGGTCATAACACGCAAGAGGGGAAGATACTAAGGCGTTAAATTCAATTTACGGAAATTGGCACCACGTTTATTTTATATTTTTTTAAATCGTAATCTGCCTACCCGTAAGAGAGCTGTCGTTAGGATATAAAAATAATAATAACGTAATCGTCATACATATGTTAAAAATAAAACAGCGGCCGTCTGCTATAAAATATGAAGTCTGACGTCACGTTGTGCGCAAATCACAAGCATCAGAGGGCAATCGAATGTGACACATCAATGTTACGGAGCTTTCACTCCCGCCGCGACCGGTCCACGATGAGCAGTCAGTACCTACCCACGTTGGACGAGATCACCGTGACTCATCGGGGAAGTCGATGTTGTCTGTAAAATCTTTAAAAAAATTACCTATTTATATCTACATATTACTCTTTTATAGTTCACTTTTAAAAAATGTTTTTTCGTCTCACAATGAGAAGATTCAAAGTGTTGCACGCTGGGCAAGTGCTGGTTTTGCAAAATTCACACGTGTGTCCTGACGGTGTTGTCCGCCGCTGTAACAGCTAGTGATATTTCTCTTTATAACTCATATAACTTAGGATAGCCAGAGGTTTCGTCAAAGTAGGCGTTCGAACCGCAACCGTGACTGTCTTATTGTTATTATATATCAATAGGTGCATGTAATGTGTCCAGACCAATAATAGCGATGTTGGTGTCTCGTTTGCTCTATATGGACTTGGATTACATAAATAACTTATGGTAGTCGTATGCAGTAAGGCGTAACACTTTCATGCTTATGCAAATGCTGAATATTATTCGTAATAAATATAGGGTAATATCAAAAATAAAGTGAACTGCTTTCTATTGATTTGGTTTCTGTTTAGGTTGATTGATAGTTACGGGAATTAGCGAACATATCGTAGAGTTAAAGAGGCCAACATCATAACAGCGAGAGCAAATTGCTTAATGGTTTCGTCATATTCTTTTTTTCTTAACCCTAGTTACGGAAAATGTTTTTCGTTACAGTTGTATAATATTCTGTAATGGCACTAATGGCCCAATCCGGTCGATGTAACGTCTCATTTATCGTTACACTATTTGCTGTTGCTAAGGCTGTATCAATTTCTAACATAATTTTTGTGATATGCTTCTTTGTTGACTAACATCTTTTATTTTCTCTGACATAAACGAGACACATTAAAAAATGTAAAATGATAGTAAAAGAAAAAATATTGATATTACTAAATGTTTATACTAAACGTGAAGCTCATTTAATACCGATATACCCTTCTTGTATAATTATTTATGACAAGTTTCAACCAATTTTCAGTCTATAATAGCATTATATACCTACTACCTATTAAATACGGAGTGGTAGATTCAATTCCCGCCCTAGATAAATAGTTGTATCTTGAACAAGAGCATTCGTTATGTATCTGCACATAAAACTACCAATATAAGTATTTGAAATCTATGAATAAACGACCGTCTCCACTGCCACGTTGGACGACTATTTGGCGTGTACGAAAACCGATCGATAGGTCCTGGATTCAAATGCCGGCTCGGGCATTATTGCATTTTTCCGACTAGAATTTCTATTTAACATTTCTAGTAGTGTCTCGGTGTCTGTCTGGATTCGTGCCCGGTGTAAGGCAATGAACTCACCACGTATTACCTTGTGGGATAACGTATCTGGGAAAACGCGAGAGTGTACTATTATTCTCTGCCTACCTCTTTGCAGACTTATTATATCAGACTCTATCTAGTTTGAGATCAAACGACTATGTGTGAGTTATCTCAAGTTACGGCTATTATTATATCCCCTCTACCTTTACTTGCGCCGCCTGTATAATTTATGGTGATTACATTTTCATCAAGTGTACAGTATCGTGTCGTATGCATCGATAGAGCATCTTATCAATGCTTGTACAATGGAACATTAGTAAACAGTTTTATGACTTGGTAACTACACCCGCAGCGCGGTGACTTTCGTTATTCCCGTGAGTTGCGCGTGTATAATTTTCGTACGATTACCGTGTACAATTCCGCTTTAGGGTCGGTGTGGAAATTGCTTGGACGTGGTGATCATATCTAGCTAGAATCACGTTATGTGACTTAGACGTACGTATGAAAATGTGTCGCGCTTATGTAGCGATTATTATTTCAAAACTACTCGCCGTCAACTTTCTGCCTTTGAATTGCTTATTAATCAAACTAGATGTAGTTGTTACAAAACTACGCCAGGTCTCTTACGGGGTAGGCACAGAGCACCGAGTGCCAAATAATCCCCGAAGAGGTAGGCAGAGGAATGTATGACACTCCTACTTCTCACCAGTCACGTTTATCAAATATCTCTACGTTACATTTATCTAACATAACCGAACATCTCTATCCCTATAATATAGTTATATAAGACTTTAAGATCATTCTATTCAAAAATTTACAATAAAGCGCAATTAATTCAGTTTACGATTACTTCATTGCAACTTTAATTTGACTGATTTAACTTCTGTTACGAGTAATATCTATTCAATTACAATAAAAAACAATACCACATCGGTCTATTTTCAATTTTTTTTTGTGCTCGTGTGCTGTTGTATGTGTGTACGTGTATTCGTACGCAATTAACGCATTACACAATCCGTATCTCACAACGAGGTATTCAACTCGTGGCCTAAAAACCCAGCTCTTGTGTCGGCGAACTCCCCGTACTGCTAATTAAGATACTATCTCGCGAAATGACCAGAGGCCGCGTCGATGTGCCCGCGCTCGTGGTGACTCAGTGATAAGACTTCGTATACACTGATAAACTCTATTTGATACGTAATTACGTTGAAGTTGTTTGTATAAAAAAAATAACAAGGTCAACGGAAGTATATTTATTTGATGACGTTTTTGACTCTTTTATTACACATGACATGACATTATTCGTAGTCATCGAACTAGGTATGTAAAAGTCAGACAGAAGCCAATAAATATTTAGTTTATACTTTATGTCATTAACATTTATAAGCTCTTTATGGAGTTCGTCGACTTTTATATACCCAATCAGATATTTTCAATTGTGTATAACACTACCCAAATATTCGCAGGCTTTGTCATAGTAATTGAGGTTCGAATGTCTCAGTGTTAAAGAAATTAAAAGGCTATTTCGATATGTGGCCAGCTAGTGGTCTGACGATTTAATGAAGTGCCGAGCAGAGGTCAGTTCACTGCCGGAAGCATCAGTTAACGAGAAGGCGAGAGATCTTAGCCATTATTTGGACTCGGACGATACAGAAGAGCATAAGAACTCCATAAGTCTCGAAAAGTTTAACACTTAAATGCTTTAATTTAAAAAGTCATCAAAATTGACACTAAACTTGATGATGTCAGTCACATCAAAAAAATATTATTTCAAATATAAATTGTATAAACCCTGTAAAAGTTTTTTTACGTAAACAGTACATACATAAAAAATATTGATAAAAACACACGAACAGGGTTTTATTTGAGGAGCTAATCCGTGACTCATTTGGGTAAATATCCAGCGATATCGCTCAATAAATTGTCCAGTCTAGACTTATTTAATTACACTTGTCTTTTTCACTCTAATGTAAAATCCAAGTTTTGTAATGTTTATTTTTAAGCGTGTCGTTTGGCTTTGTTCCAATTGTGCGTATATAGTGCGATATGTTTGACATTAAAAGATAAGCAATATCTTGTGTTGTACGTACAACAAGGTTTGCTTCCGTTTTGACCATAAACGTATGCGGAAAGCAATTAGAACGAACTTATATAAGTCAGTTAGTAACACCGTCGTAAGGTGATTCATATGTATATGGCCTAGATGTTGTATATTCTTCTTTTTCAGGTACCTCTTTACTCTGTAAATTTTCCATAACTTTTACGTCTAAATCTCGTTGTCATGAACGATCCACGACAATGTGTAATTTATGACGCAATAAATCTCATGTTGGAGCAAAATCGAAAGTTATACGTTCAATATACAATTGCACATCGTCCAAGTTCAGTGAATGCTCATGAGGGATTAATGTCACTGATTCTTTTTCTAAACAGACAATATTATTGATTCATCCAGAGGGTCATAAACTGCGTCCTGAGCCAGACGGGGGTTGGTCTAGACTCAGTCTAGACTACTCAGTTTGAAATTTCTAACTTTATTAAAGCAAAATATGTGTGAGCGCACACTCCTGTCGGCCATTCTGTGAAAAATAACCGGGATGCTCTATTTTGTTAGTTACATCTGCGCTGTCTGCATTATCTTTAAGATATTCTTTTGCTTTGCATATTTTATATTTAAATATTTAATATGTTTAAATGTCAGGTAACGTCATGTTTATCTACAAGCTACAATTTATGTAAATTACATGTTAATCTTAGATATTCGTATCATGACAAAATTTTAAATTTCGTTCATAATATTCGCTATGGTCTAGAAATGTTTCACCCGCATAAAAAAGTTCAGTTTATTTCCGAGTAACAATGAATAATGTCCTATGAACAAGAGTAATATTTTTTGACCAACGTTCATGGTATTAAACATTGTGGGCAAATATATGTAAGTGCCATCGTTGTCATTAGAGAATTTACAACTTTCGATTTCCACAACTATGTGTAATGCGTTAGTGCCGGACCGCGGTGCACTGGTTTCGTTTCGGTTTCGTGTGCAATCAGTTGCGAGTTACGCTCCACGAATCCTATGTAGGTTAATGCTTGTAAGATAATGGCCGTTGATGGCTCGACCGTTGCCAGTAGCTGTGTAAATCGATCCCGATTCGTGTACAAATTTAGAATTTTACGCACTATATGTATAAACGTCTCGGAGTCTGCTTTTTGTATCATAAATTTATATGATTATGAAACATTATTGGATACGACTATTGAAATCATCATTATCATTCCTTAGAATCATTGCACTGTTGGGCATGACTCTCCCCTTAGCATGAGAAGGATGAATATCGTAGTCCACCGCTATGGTCAGATGTAAATTGGCAATTTCATACGTAATTATGAGTATACTACACGTAAAATTAAGATGTTGTGGGTTTGGGAATTTCCTAGAACCATCCATTGAGTAACACCGACATGTAAATCATTCCCAATGATTCAATGCTTGAGTTACTTCAATATATGTGTATTTAAATTCTCAAATGTAGCTAATAAACACGTTTTCTCCCCCGTTAATATTTCCACCTCATTAGACAGACGATCGTTCTTCTTTTGTATTGTTACATCATGGCTTGAATATTAAAAAAAAAAAATATGACATGTATTTATTGCATAAGCAAGTAGAAGTATTAAAATTGTTGTCATCATTTATTGCTCGCAATATGATTTTTGTACTTCAGCTTTTTTGAATGGAAATTTGAACTATCTCTTTTGGAATGAAGGTGCGCCACAATAAAATTACCATAATACCTCCTACCCTATATCTTGTGGGATTTGTCTCGATTTACTCGCTGGCCGATAAAAACAACGTCGTGACGGCTGTGCGGTCTACTCGGCTTTACCCACACATTTTTCCCACGTTCCAAGTGTCGTGCTCGCTTCGGTTTTTTTTTTCGTTACTGTCAGTTGCTAAATAATTTATTAGTATTCAATATCCTATGTTTCGTTACTTATGTTTCATCGTCATATTGCACCTCTCCATTTAGTTCTTTATATGGAGTATTCAAAATAAAATTCTACTCGTAAATGCTGTCACAAACGCATACTAATTAATAAATAATAGAGTTAGTAAATCAGTTGTCGGCTAAATGCTGATAGAGCGCGACGGCACTCTTTATGGGAGATCTATCTCCAAGTAATCTGATGAGGGTATCGATGATTATGCATCTAATACAACGTACGTATGTATGTATGTAACTTACATCAAATTGTTACATACGTGAAAGACAATAAATTTGTCAATCCATGAGAAAGATGTTTCCTATCTTTGTGATTGAGGTGGTCGTATAGTCGTCTCAATCAGCCACATTTCATATCCGGTTCCTGAGATTAAGACATAACTTCACACTACGCGTCCACTCGTCGAAGTTAAATGTACAGTTAACTGTTCGATCAGCTAAGGGTCATCATACTTCATGACGCAACCGATAATTGTTATAAAACTCACATGTCAAATTATATTAGAAGCGTTAATAAAAATGTGAAATCGTAACAGAGGTGATTAATGTTGTATAGTCGAGTTAATAAATGTGTAAGCGAATTTCCTTGTCCTTCAGTGTGTCCTTCAGAAATCTGTCACGTATTATTGTATATTTCTGTAAAAGGTATAATACAATCCATTGATTTATTTTCCGGGTTCTTGTTTGATTCAACCCGATCTAACGCGTTGTACTCTATTGCGTTCGTTTCGTTTACAATCTTCCATTCGAATGTCTTACGCGTGTTAACGATGAATTCACCGTGGATGAAATCCACGTTGTTGTAATTGCAGTGTAATCAATGTTCAATGTTTTATCAATGTTTAATGTTAACTATAAAATTCATGATTTTTAGTACTGGCTAGTAGGAGATAGATCGATGTTTCATTGTATTTGAAATTTTGTATTTTAATTATTTTTGAGACGTAGCTATAATATTTATTTTTAAATATCTTTTGTTCCTTTCCTATCGTACTACATATTTAATTTTCGTTTTCGCCTATTTATGTATAGATATTATATGTATACATACTAATAGAATTATTTATTTACTATGGCTTACTACTATAATCAATATTTCAGTGACCTATTACGTATGTCCCGAAGCTTGCTTTTCAATTTACCATCAATATGCCAGTGTGTGTTCGATGGAAGCTGAGATATATTTCGAAACAGCACGTGCTCGTAGCAGAATGATGTTCAAAGGTCACACGCTGAATAGAATGTCTGGCAGATGCTTATTTGCACAATAGGACCGTCTTCACGGACAACAAACGACACATCTACGAGCGTCTTCCTGCTTAACTACAATTGATTATTATCATTACTACCACTAGATATGGCATTTTTCTTGAAACGTAATTGTGTTTCTTTTAAGTCTTACATCTATAGTTAGCTTTTTACACATACTTTCCGTTCATGTTTTTATTACAGCCTGTCGGTCCTGTAGGAATCGTTCTAAACAAACCAACAGCCGGCAGACTTTCGTCACGACAATCTCCGCGAAGTGTGTCATGAACACATGTTTGAATTAATTATAAATTGTAATCCAATTTCAAATTAACGTTTCAAAAGTTGTTGCGAACACGTGTGACTGGTTTTGTTCGCGATATTCCAAAAACGTGGATTTGGTAATGTAACAGTATGTAACAGAAACGTAGTGCAATTGCATTTGTGTAATTTTAATTTGTAATCTTATTTAGATCTTTCGTCGCTATGAATGCGAATTTTTATTGTGTATAAAAAAATTCTAATAAAGAGAAGCACTCATAAAATCGAATTTACAACTGGGTACGGTGCGGAAAATACGATTCGTAAGGAAAGAGCTTTGGCATGTATAAGTTTTTACGAAGGCTCGTCGAGATGAGTTGTTTGTTTACGTGTCCGCTGTAGTACGGTGGGCAACGGGCCGGTCGCCGCGAGGCGCCTCCACCGGCCGCCACCGCGCCAGCCAGTCAGTCGCGCGCGGTCCACGCAATCGTTCGCACGCTACGTGCACCGCTCCGTGCGCACAACAGCTGATCGTAGCCTCGCGTGCTACCGCAACCGAAAATATCACATAAAAATCTAATTAATACTTGTTTTTCTCTTCATAAAAAACTGTGTTCGATTGATATAATATAATAAGGTATGAAAAGAGCTTGTACTGCAATTGTACGCGACGATCGATAAACGGAAAACTCATCTCCTCGAATATACAACGATAGAGCTCGGGCAATATTTGGTGCAATATGTCAACAGTTGCAATCACGAACCTGACTGTCGAATTTATTGCCGCAAACTGATTTCATTCAGTTACCGTCGATGAGTAAGAAGCCGATCGGGTGTTTCTCATATGTGCTGTGCGTGAGAATGGATTACCTCTATTGACTGCTGTAGTTTTCTGTGGTTTTGCCGTTTTGTCTTTGGACTCGTAACAATCAAGTGAGTATTTATTTATTATTGTTTCATTACCACAGGTACACGTCCTTTGTTTTATTGAATCGAAACCGCGGTATCAATATCATTATCGCCATTAGTGTCGTTCACATGACTATTGTTTGTTGATATATTTATAATCAAGTTAATTGTTATCTGGTTTTTTTTAGTGCGTGACTATCTATGTGATTAAGGATATATATTTTGAGTTGTGATTCTTTCTGAATTTCGTCCGAAAGTACCCTTATGTCGTCCGTTTTGTTGGGTTGGTGTGAGTGCAGCCGTGCTTCCGCGCCAACCCCGGGGGCTGACTGTGAACTTGAGGGGTGCGTTACCCTCGTGTCTGAACGTCGGGGCGGTCATCCAACTCGATAGCTAACACAATACCTTTTCAAATTCGCTCCACTTCTTTTATCCTGCAAGATGGGAGTGCGGTACTTACGTTGTGCACTGGCAAAGTAATTATTGCAGTGTCTACTTCATGTAGATACGCATTTTTTTCTATATTTTCTCATATCTGCCATTAATTGAGATAAAATACGCAAATTATGTAAGATATTAAAATAATATATTATTTTAAAACGCCGAAAATCGTTAGAAATTCGATCTTTCTTATACCAAACATATAAGTAGGTTATTAATATCGCGATCTTACGAGCTGCACTAGGAACGTTGTATCGGCATTATATCAATACACGATGGGTGAGAGTGAGCGATTCAAATTATTATGATATATCTTATCTAATAAATCCGCACGCGACGTGTTGGGTCTGGTGTGTCCGAAAGAGCAAGCGCGCCAGGACTTTCACTGTCGGCTGAACGTGCATATCAGGAAGCACCATTGTTTCGTTACACGTTCACGTAGGTATTGCCCGTTGTCAGTTCGCTATTCACTTACTAATTGCCACTTCGTGCTATGATAACGTCATCTTTACCATCGTACAATGTTCGAACGGCGAATTTTAATGCGTTGTGTACATTTCCAAGGGGTAAGTTAAAAAAAATATTGTTCTTTTATATGCAGTGCGTGATTCGCGGATCCACGAAAAGCGGTCGCTAGCACGCGTTCGCCCACGTCGGGAGTCTTTTACATTCTTTCGTATTCGAGGAAGTGTTCAAAGGTTTTCTACTACAGCGAACTTTCTTTGGATAGCACAGTATTTGGAACATCGTGCACTCTTTATATGCGCTTTGCTTGTCGTATTGTACCAAGAACTAAATGGGAGATCATCTGTGACTGAGTAAAATCTTATTTTTTTATATTTTTTAAATCGATGCTGGAGGAACACGTCAGATCTGTAACGATAAAAAAATTTCATGAAAGAGACACCTGACGTAATATTTTAATAATAATATATTTCATTTTGCACTTCAATTGTTAGTTACTTGGCATAATTTAGACTTTAGAGATCATCGTTCGTTATGGTTTATTGTAGCCGCAGTGTTTCACAGACCCTTTCCGTAGTCCTGTGCTCTCGAGCGTGACTCGATTTCTTTTTTATTTTTCCATTGTAATATTATTTAAAGCAACTATGGCCCTTATGTCGCTAGCGTTATTGTTCAATTTTGACTATTTAAATGTTGACTTATGATAGATATTGTTTACATAATAGTTGCCATTCCTAATGTCCTCTTAACTGCCTTTCCAATAGTGACTATTATGAATTATATTTCTACATATAAACATATTTCTAATGTTGGCAAGTGTCACAGGGCTCTATGGGTTGGGAGTTCAATATGTAGGTACTGAACGTTCTTGAGAAAGAAGTCATTTTATTAAAGCTTGCGCCAAATATTTAATTTTATTAAGATTTAATAGCGGAACTTAAAAAACTTCCCTATTACATTAGCATTGAAATCTTCGAACCAATTAAATTACTGAGTGTAGTTGGATGGTAGATCTGTTGTGGTACAAAGCTTATCGACTTTCAAGGCTGGTTTCTAGAATTTAATACGGTATATTTTTTGCCCGCGTCCGACAATAATTTTGCGGGCTCCGTGATGGAGTCCCCGTGTAATAAGGCACGTCGCATTATTACTTTGTCACGTCTCGCGCTGGCCGTCATTTGATGACTGATTGCATTTATTATATCAAGCCTTCGCGTGCATTTCGTTGTATTTAATTTTATCTTGCGCCGCTTTATTTGCTGTTGAGGTAATTTATCTGAGCGCGTTGTATATCTGATGGTGAACAATTTAATCTTTTAAGTGGTGAACAATTTAAGTTTTACTCCCTCGCTATATGTAAATGTGTGGATTTCTTGTTTCATGTCCTAGATTGCTTCAAATCGTGATCACGCCAATTGTGAATAATTTGAATAATATATTAGTGTGAATAATTTTATAAACTGTGTGCAGTTAACGATTGTATTGTTCTTTGGAATAGTAGAAATATAGGTATAGAATATCTTTTATAATATATTCCGTTAACTGTTTATTCAAGTTACTGTACTTTTTACGTGGTCTTAGTATCTTAGTTTTGGGTCATTTTAATAAATTTGGGTAAAATTTTCTTCCCATCCATTGTAATCCGTTCATCGTTGTTTATGGCTTTCTAACTGTCCATGGACGAGGGTACGATGTTCCATATTTAGTCTTTGTGCCGTTGTCACAGCAACTAACCGCACCGTTTGTCGGTTTCGCTTCCGGACGCACTATTTTCGGCACGTTGATTGATACCGAGCGCTGCGTGCTCTGGAAAAATGTTATTTTGGAACTTTTGTGTTCCGAGTCCTTCCCCACTCGGTTTGATTTGCACTCAGTTTATTTTTGTTTCAAGTACGCACTATTTCAGGCGTTGTATTTGATGCGTGCTCCAGCTTGAAATTCATCTGATATAATTACATTTATACAAATGGGTTATGTTTTTTCAAGTTATTTTTTGCCGGTCTGTTAAACTTTTAACACATTCGATAATAGCGTGATGTTATGATGTTAGTAGTATTAATTGTTTTTTCTTTAAAACACAAGTTACTCTCGTTTTCTTTTCTACATTATCTCTATACACTAAAAAACGGAATTTTATTTTCGTATAAACTAGTTTTGGTAAGCTAAGTAATTTGGCTATTTTGGTAATTGGTAAAACACGAAAATGTATCTACTACACTCTTCTGCCTACTACTTCGAGGATTACAGGCGTTATGCTACATTTTCTTAGCTATAACTGCCTACTCCTATGTCTCGTTGGTCGTGTTGGTTGCGAGTGCGACTGCCGAACGGGAGGTCCTGGGTTCGATTCCCGGGTCGGACAC
>DWFO01004015.1:0-11723 GCA_018246595.1 Mimoniades nurscia nurscia
CTCACGCTGGAGGCGTCGCGCGACGCCGCCGCGCGCCCGCGCCAGCCGCTGCGCGCGCGCAAGGTGGCCGCCACCGCCAAGAGGAAGAAGGTACGCGCCCGCCAGCGCAGCGGCGCCTGCCCCGGGGCCGCCGATACATTTGGACCTCATTAAAATATCCCCGACCTTTTGATCCTATCAAAAGATCTGTCCCCCCTCTCCAATTTTGCTGTCATCGAGTCCCCAGGTGGAATTTCATAATTAAATAAAATCGATGCTAAGGAATTGATTAATCGAATCAGTGAAATTACTTAATCACTAGGTATATACACCAGAGTTAAAACGCGACTATATTATTATTAATAGCATTACTCGATCATGTTAATATGTGAGATTAGACAGATTTTGAAGCTCAATCGAAGGGGACGATTGAAGTTTTATAATCAAAAAACTAATATTAAACTCTGAAATTAATATGTACCGATGGTCTCTTCCAGGACGAAATATCAGTGGACTGTCTGGACTTCAACAAGAAAATCCTGCACACGGCGTGGCACCCGCACGAGAGCATCATCGCGGTGGCCGCCACCAACAACCTGTTCATATTCCAGGACAAGTTCTAGCGCCTCGCGCCCGGACACGTCGCGGCGGTGCGCGCGCGCCCCGCGCGGCCGGGCGCACCCACAGCTAGTGTTCAACACGGACTGTGCGCGGCGCGCGGCGGCCAGTGGCGGCCAGTGGCGGCCAGTGGCGGCGCGGCGCTGTGCGCGGACACTGGTCGGCGTGGTGTGGGGCGTCGTGTCGTAACATTGGGTTTATACATAACGTGTAACAATAAGGAATAAATACATGTTTGTAATTGTCGATAGAAATAGAGCTTTTAAATGCATAACGTATTCGTGGAGACAAGTCGAAATATTAAATGTAATATTGTAATGAAAGATACGTAATTGAACGGGAGTAAATAAATTGGAATATATACTGTCGGGCTCGTTAAGTCTATCGGACTCGAGGGGCGAGCGGAGACGATTCCGACGACATCTGTGAACGTCGAAGTAAAGATGTAGTAATATTAAAATAGCCAAGAAATTGTTAAATGCCTGTGGTCGAGTTACTTACGTACGTGCCACTTACGTTTACTAAATAACCAAATTATTTAAGTGTAAAATTCATTATTTCCATATTAAAACGGAACGTTTGTAAGATTCTTATAATCCGTACGTTTTCAGAACAACACTGGATTATTTTGGTGTGATTGAAAATAACGCATTGTCTCGTGTGGTGGTGTAAATTACAAGAGTGTGCAAGCTCACGCAACACTAGCCAGTGGTTGGCGCGTGTGTTGGTGCTGGGCGCCGCGGACGGGTGTCGGGGGGCGAGCGGGGGGCAGCGCACGCGGCGGATCAGATCAAAGTCAATGCTCAAGGTGTAGATGCCAAAAAATGTTTAAAACAATTAAAAAGTAAATTAGTTTATGCATAAATTACTCTTACGGTCAAAAAAACGATACACTTCTCAGTAATAATAAAAATAAACAGATACTCGGTATTTTATTCCAAATTAATAGAATTGATGGCTCTACAACGGTATTTTATAGGTTTTAAAAGTGCGAAAGGGATACGGCGGCTTGCTACTGTGCGGCCCCGGGCGAGCCCCGGGCGCTCGCGGCACCGCGGGCCGGCCCTGCGGCGGGCTCCGGCCGGGACGATAGGAGGTCGAATGACCAATCTGGTCCTACGGATTTTTGTCTTAGTAATATTGAACTGTCACAAATTGCTTTGAACGTTCATTTTTTTTAATTTAATATTTGTATAGAGAGAAAGGAGTCTTTATGCATGATTTGTCCCCGTATCGATGGTTGCAGAAGGGTGTGCAGGGACATGTCTCAAATTCTAATGCTACCATTCAAACTGTAATTAAATTGGTTTACACATGAGTTTTTTAAATTCGCTTGAAATGTTTTAGGAATTGAGAGAAAAGTCTGCTACACGTATGAATAAGCTTTTTGTAAAATCTTCTTTACGACTGACTCGACCGATGCCACTGACAGTCCGCTCGACAGTATTGTTAGCAAGTAGTTGGTTCAAATTGTGTGGTTCAAATCTAAAGGGAATCCAATGTCTCGTTCAAACTACAATACCTCAATATACCGATGAGACAAGTATAAATGAATTAATTGGTTGTGTGAAAATAGTTGCCTGTATGATGATTTCAAAGATTTCTATGTATATTCGTTCAATACAATGTTTTATACAATATAAATGTGATCATTTAATTTGAACAATGAATCGTTATGAGTTGTACGGATATTGTCAAAGTACAAGGCAATAGATGTAGCATATGATTGAGGTTTTAAGTCAGCTCACAAAATTGTGTCCGCTGTTGCTTGGACACATTTAATCACACAATTTGAACTAATGGACGTTTATGTGTAGGTACTAAGGCCGTTATTCGTCTCTGATATAATTTATACGCTTTTTCATACTTAAGGTTCTAAGCGAATAATTAAGTATTTATTGTTTAATGATGAGGGTTTAAAAAAATAAATGAAACTTACCATTTAAGGGTGTTGCTTGATCACGTCAAAATGAGATTAGTTAGATGTAATGGAATCGTATCGAAATGAATTGTTGTGGTGTGTCCGTGTGAAGTGTACGGGTTGATTGTTGTTACATAGTTGTTACAAGCTGTTGTTTTATAAACTTTAATTTCGTTCTGTAATATTTGCATTTCATAAGTTTCAGTTGAACTAAGTCCGATTTTATATTCTGCTGACCGTTAATAGAACTGCTATTATGTATCTCTCAACGTTTATCGCGATTGTTAATGTTAGTTAACTGATGGAGATAGGTGATAATATCAAAAATGTTTATATCCTACACAGGGGTTGTAGACCATTCTAGGCAATGTTAATGTCATAGTGCTTAGATAATCCAATTACACTTAAACTGTAACCCTATAATGATTCACATTGCTCATCTTCAATCCGTACACTTCACTCGCTGCCAACTGAAATAGATGTAGTAATTTTCCTGTCGTGTGTCCCTCGGAGTGTTGAGTTGCAGCTTGAAAATTGCGCACAGAGCACTGAGTAATCGTTAAATCTAGTGTAATAGAGTCCAATACGTGTAGTGCTAGACATTTTGCTATATAGAAGGTGTTAATTTTTACACTGTAAGATCATTTTTCCAAAACAATTTTCCAAAACAAAACGATTTATTCGTGTATTCATGTAATCTTTATTTGTATACTAATAAGGCTTATTTTTCGGGAAATTGCATTGAAATATGAATTTACAAGAATTGTCGGCTGCTTTGGTTACAAAAATGTCTCTTAGGGTTTGATCTAACTATTCCATAGTTATTATGGGCTTTGCTATTGCAGTGGTATTTAAATCGGTAAGCATGTTGTATCAGTATCAATCAAGAAATAATATTTCTTTTTTCAATTGTTGACAGCAATAGTTAGGGAACGAAAAAATAGTAAGCAATTAATTATATACATTTATAATATTTTTAAAATTTGTATCGAGATTACCACATGTACGATTGTACATTAACTTGTCCATAAGAAAACATTTCCAGGAGGGTAGAACTATACATTAAAAAAAAAAATTTACTTGTTTTGAATATTTGAATAATTTTTATATATACAACTACAAATGCCAGCAATAATTGAATGAATGTATAATAAGGGTTTTTAAACGATTTCTTATAATAGGGAATGCAGTCCGTCTCATAATGTATTACGTTAAGTGTCGCAGTCGCTCCGAGGGCCGCCTGCCATTGGCCGGACGTTTTAGGCTCAGTCCACGTCACTATGTTCCCGCTCCACGCTGACTAAATATTGTTATACGAGAAATTGTAGGTCGTGTCATTGGTGTAATACCATCTTATCATCGGGTACAGTTATCTATTTATGTAACTTGAAAATAAAATCATTACAGAATTCTAAATAAAAATACTGTCGCAAGTTGCCATCCACAAATCTACATTTGGATGGATTAACTTTGTGTCTGGTGTATGGCAACAGGCTCACCCTCTATCTGTTCCACAGGGCATTTATCATAATCAATGTATTGGTACTACTACACCTTCTGCCTACCCCTTCAGGGAGCTACTGGCATGACTTATGTATGTGTATGTCATGTTACATATGAAGTAAATGAAAATGCAGTTGTTGTTAAGAATATTTACATGTGTTGTGTATCAGTTAACGTAATTTGTGTATTAAAATTTTATTTTCGATAAAAACGTACGAGCTATTTTGTTTTATGAAAATTGTGTTGTCCGTGTGGAAAGCGACCTGAACGCTGGCGTGGATCGATCCTTCAGCTTTTCGGCACGTCTATGTAATGACAAATTATGAATTAAGGATTTTATGAACACTTTATAAGTACTGTTATATATTTATATATCTATGTATATTAAGTTATATAAATTCCACCGTATACTTCTGAAATGTTGTTTGTTCACATTTTGTTCTGTGTTAAGTATTCTTTCTTATGTTAATTAAATTGAATGACGGTGTTTATTTTTCTCTTTAATTGGTATTTTTTACGTTTTTGAAATTATGTATGTTTAAATTATTGTTTTGTAAGTGTGTTTGTATAGACGCTGTATCATGATTGTCAATAATGAGTATTTGCAGTTTGTTTGTTGGTGTGTATACAGTTCTACATATACCTTAGGAAAACTAGAGTTTTGTACAAATACTGTTTTAATATGTTTCCATGGACATAATCACTTTGTAATTCATTTCTCAAAACTATACTTTTGCTACTATTTTCTTTTTCTGTCCTCAGTCGGCTGTCTTTAGTTTTCTTTTATCTTCCTCCAATACTATGCATTTAAAATTGTTAAAAGTAAATTCGTATGAAATGAATACTAGATACAAAAGTGTGAACAGATTTAATATGTAATTGTAATACAACAACCTCACCGGTATTGTGTCGAGTTTTTTTTTGTACTTTAGCCCGCGTACTGCACCACGCCGTTAGTTAAATGTCATGTAAATACTTTGGACGCATACAATACATTAAAATTGTTACATTGATTTATCATTTTCTTTTATTCATACATATTTATTTTAGTGTATTCATCTAGTTTCGTTCGTCGCCCCGCTTGGCCGGTGGTAGTTGCCATTTGTCAATGATCGCCCTTCGCTAGCATTAGTCGTTAACTTTACTCTTATTACCAGCTGTAGAGATAGCGCTGGAACATCTGCATATGTCTAATCTATATTGAGACATACAATTCATTCTTACTGTCCAGGAGCTATCTAGTTGTGATTAAAGTAAAAAGGCATTAGTATTTAAACTTTCATTTACATAACATTTGACTGCGGTTGTGTATTGCGATGTTCTTAATTTATTTTGCTATGTATTATTGTTACGTGACCCGTCACCTTTCATCGGATTTTACACGCGAACAGTGTGTGTGACAAGGTTTTCTTTTTTAATTAAATGAAAAATGACAAAGCACGGCGCTTACGACGTTGTCAAAATGTCTGTCCTCCTTTTAAAATTGCACATGATAATATATGAAACCTAAACAAATGTCTGCTTTATAAATCATACATTCGGATTAAATCTGTAATTTTACATACTGGCTGTGAATTAATACGTCATAATAATATAAAAAGCATATCCTATAAAAAAGCTACACCATGAACACAACATTGATATGGTGGCCTTGAAGGAGGACAAATTATGCGTTTAGTGCACAATCATTTTGAAATCGTATTAGTTTTATTACGAAAAAATTAAGGCTCATATTGTATTCGTTTATGTAATAAATGAAATTTTGTAAAAAGTTAATAATGTAACATATAAATCATCGACAATTGGGATACATTGGGCGTGCAAGAAGCAGCGGGAGATCACAGCTTTTTGTGATTATACTCTCTTTCTGTTAACAAAATAGTGTACGTAAATGTAAGAAAGCTTGATAACAATATCATGTTGAGAAATGTAAATAAAGCGAACGAATGGAGGAGCCTGAACAATAGTTTATAAATATAGGAATAGTCGTAACAATTTGTCACAACTCTCGTATTGTACAGTATATACATAAATATATATGCTTGTGTAAAGCTGCGTTCGGTAAAATTATGTTCACAATATGTACGGAAACGATTGGATTTTCTTGATATTTTGTAAAGCGTTTTTTGTTGAGTTTGTGTAAGTGATGTGTAGCCGCGGCCACGCTGGCCCGCGCGTCCTCCATGTTGATCAACTTGTATAGGATGTGTTAAGTTAGTTACGTGTACTTTTCATTTGTAAGGGGCCCGGTCAATTCCGCGCCACGTGCGCCTCGGCTGGTAGGTTACATTAGTGATATTTATGTGTGATAATTATCGAGAATGCCTTCGCAGCTAAGTTACGATTGCTTCGGAAGCAACGATAAATAGTTTGGAATTGACTACGTCCCCTAATAATAATGATTATTATTATTATTGTCAGTGTAAAAATGAAGCTCCTGTAGTATAAAAGACGGCGTGTATAGTGGCGTGCTTGAGCGAGGCGTGAAATATAATTTAAGTCTAGTTTATAGTTAGGCAAAAACTGTGAAAGCGCAGAAAGTGAAACAAAAAAACATTTTTTTTTTCTTTCCTGCATCGAGGGATCAACAGAGGTGTTTGCTTCAATGTGATAAGTCGCAATGTGCGGGTCGTTGTAAGGATAATTTGTATGAGTCGGAATTGTACCTCGTGTAGGCGGTCGTGACAACGAATCATTGTGCTCCGGAAGCGCGCCGCGCCGCCGCCGCGCCGCTAGTGGTAGCAATCTAATCCGGATTCCTACATTGTTACATAAACAGTCTGTGCCTGACCTTTGATTCTTTGAAAAATGAAAATAGTCAACGGTAGAGCCAGCGCAGTGGCCGTAGTGCGAGCGGAGCCGCGGCGGCAAACGGCGCGCCACCCTCGGATAGAGTTGTTGTTGAATCCAAAATATTTCCTATAATATAAATTTTTATATCTGAACATGTTGTTTTATTTGATGCTGTCTTGTTCAACGATTCGTACTGAACGTAACATTGACTGATGTCCGTGACTTATTCAGAATAAATGATGTGTATGTATTTGGTTGTTTTTTTAATTATACATATGGTAATTCAATATACGAATGTCTCGTCTGTTATCGTCGCGAGGTGCACCCGTGGCCAGCTAATGAGCCATTCATTCGGCTAATCAATCTACAAGCAAAACTACAGCGTTTTTTACAAGATCATAAAGTTTTACTGAATAATGGAAAATAATACAACTTATATTTCAGAAATGTGATTTTGCATTAATTATTAAATCTTTGGAATTATTAATTGTTTAATTTTTGGAAGCCTGAAGCTTATATGCATTAAAATGAGAAAAAAGTTATACACTGGCCTCCAAATCGACCCACCTACGTTTTTAGGAAAAAAATGTATAGTTTTTCCCCACAATCTATCGATATTTTCAGAGGCTATAACGTAAAAATGGAATTATGGGGTAGGTAAAATAAAATTGTTCACAAACAGGATTTTTAGTTACAATTGTGTGTTAGAGTAACACCACTGAAGCGCGTGCAGGTGAGTGGACTTAGGTCCAATAAGATCTATTTCAAGTCCCTCGCATAGCTGAAATGATTCAAAATAATTTTATAGACTTACATAATGTATTCATACCGTCATGATTGGTATGAATCAATATCATAATTTTAGCGATTAATTCACCCTTAGCAGGATATCAGTGCAGGCTACACCAATTCAAGTCAAATAAGAAGAGCAGGAATGATCATTTGTGAAATGCAATACTGCTCAATCTTTGTGAATAGCATGATAGAAAATACGGCACTTACTACAGTAGCATTAATATAATGATATCATTTATGACTAACGAGTTGGTTAAAGAAGATTGGATAATAATAATAAAACATTACTTCGAATTAATTAACCTTATTTTATTTTGTTCAATTCTTTTCGATACTTGTAATTTGAACGTATGTTGGAAGGAGTTTATTTAATCAATCAACAACTTCTTAGATAAATTCATATCAAAATAATTAGCACTCTTGCTAATTAAATATATACCTGAAATAAATAGCAACTTGGCGTGACGATATAGTGCCTACACGGTCTCTTGCAATTGCGAAAACGATACCGTCAAAATGATATTAGACTTGCAGCAGCCAAATGTGGGAACAGAGAGGCATTGCTACAGTTCGGGTAAGCGCGAACAGACTGATACGGCACGTAAGAAATAAAATACCAGGCAGGTATTGTAAGAAAAATATATTTTAAATAGGTACCCACAAATCACGTAACTTTTATCACAAGACCCTTCTTATATAGTAATTTAATCATTTTTCTTTTAATATTAACAAACATAATAATACAAACAGATAAGAATGCAAAAATTAAGACATTTCTCCTTTATTTGGATATTTGTTTATATGAAAGTAACATATTCATCAGAAAAGAAATCTGGCAGTAATATACTGCCTGTATTTCATTATAATTCGCGAAATATCTTTGCATTTCATATGGACATAACGTATTATTAATACTTTTGATACAAAATGTATGAGAGCATATTAAAACACATTTTTACACGCCGCTCATGTATACTCTTCTTAAATATGATATAATTACAAAAAACAATTTTAATATTCTAAATCTAATATTTACCACTTCACTGTGCGACGCCACATAAACGTATTCAGTACAACTACTAAGCTATATACAGCTACGTACCCGAGCGAGCTCACAGCTCACAATTATATGCCTATCACTAAATGCCTGGACTCGTGCGTCTAACGCCATTACATTTTTACTTACTTCATGACAAAAATATATTTGCAACCACCTCTATAAACCCTCTTCACCCCTTCCTAAGCGGTAATAAGAAAACAATATTATGTAACTCATTATTTTTTGTGTGCAAGCTACACACTCATATTATGACCGTTCTCTTGTTAACAAGTCGGCCGTCTGAAACAGTTGGATCATCATCACCGTCATCAATAGTCATCGATCAAAATTGAAATAATTATACGCTCGTACCGAGCTACTTCGCTTAATCATATGGCAATACGTAATTTTAAACCGATTTATTAAACAGTCTGATCTTACAATTATAATCTACAACTACCCCGCAGCGAACGGAGCTGCGAACTACGTCCGCCTGTACTTGAGCGTGAGCAGGCACAGGCCCAGCGTGAGCGCGATCCACGCCGCGGTGACGAGGAAGCCGGTGTACACGTCGGGGTCGGCCAGCCCCGAGCCCTTCTCCAGGATGTCCCGCAGCGACCGCGACGGGATCGTGAAGGGCAGAGCCAGCGCGAACCCGCGCAGGGCCTTGGACATGCCCTCCAGCGGCCACAGGATGCCTGAAGATGAAACAGAACCTGAAATACTCACATTATTTTTGTTCGCCGTCAAACAAATTAACATTTGGTAATGCAGAGCGAGAGAGAAAGAGAGAGTAGTATAACGACAGATAAATCACCAGAGGGACTGGTACATCACGCTGGACTTTAGAGACACATTAATTGAAGAAGATTATAACAAAATGGTTTCTACTTTCGCTTACCACAAAGTAAAATCATAGGATAGAAGCTGCCCGTAGCGATGAAGAAGGACACAGTGAAGCTGGAGCACAGCACCGACAGCAGGAAGCCGTAGCACATGCCGCTCAGGCCCTGCAGGAACAGCAGGCAGCCGCAGGCCAGCAGCGAGCCCTTGGTGGGCAGGCTGTAGCCCAGGAACGCCAGCGCCATCATTTCGATCGTCTGTAAAATTTATAGTAAATCAATAAGTACAGAATATAATATTTGTATATATATATACTAATTTGTTACCAGGTTATTTGCATGTGATTTATATATGGATTAAACACTTCAGATTTCACGGACCTTGCTCACGACCTGTTTATATTACATTTGTAACTAAAGGGTTTTAGTACCACTTTTAGCAGAGAAAATAATGGAATTATTTTGATCTTTGTACCCGATTTATGACTATTTGTGTATGTGCGTGTGTGTGTGTGTGTGTATGTACATATGCGTGCGTGTGCGTGTGTGCGTGCGCACCTGCAGCAGGATGACGGCGGCGTGCAGCGCGCAGTGCACGTGCAGCATCTCGCGCGCGCGCACGCCGGCCACGGCGCTGCGCTCCCACACGCCCTCCAGCCGGTCCGAGATCATCACCGTGGACGTCACGATGGCCGGCATGAAGAAGATGATCCTGCGCGCCACCGCACCGTACAGCATCCGCCCCCAGCCCGCATGCCCAGCGGGGGGTTATGGGCAAAAACAAGGGCACGAGGCCTATGTCCAGCAACGAACAATGTGATGATACTGATGTATGTATGTATCGACCACGTACAGTCACCCGCGCATCGCCTTCGCCAAGTATCTAGTACTAATTTCCATTATCGGACTGATAGCGATGTCTACTTGCCCTTGGTGTATATTTCTAAGCATTCCAGCCAGGTGACTCTTTACGTTGTTATTAAATGCTTGAAAAATTATAGTGTTTCTTTGACATAATCAGTCCAAAGATAAACTTAAAAATAAGAATGCAATATAACGCACGCACGAGATGAAATGAAAGAAATATTTGTATACAAAACTTACGTGATCATGACCCCGGGCGCCATGTACGAAACCATCTCCGTGTCCATTACGCCGTACACGGGCTCCTCGAACCGCACTGGAATCTACGGACAAATCGAAATATGCATAGATGTTTATTATATTAAAACATAGATGGCGCTAGTTGGTTCTTAAGATGGTAATCTAAACTTTCAATTTCATTTATACATATAGACAAACCCAATAATATTTAATGTATTATCAAAACGTCGTTACATCCGACATAAGATTGCCACATTGTTTATTAAAAAAGTAACATTACGCCAACAATCCGTTAGAAGGTAGGCAGAGGAGTGTAGTACACACCCAAGTTTTGCCAGTTACGTTTATCCAGACTAGAAACTACTAGAAATTTTTGTGGTCTACACATTGTAGTTGTCAAAATGTAATGGTACTCAATCCGAGATTTGAACCCAAAATGTCTCGACTGGCGGTCGCGCTCGCACGCGCTCGGGCGGCGCGGCTGGCTCGATGATTAGTTAACAGTAACCCCCGACCTGCAGCAGCTGCTCGTTCCGGCCGCAGGCCCGCATCGTGCGCCGCGTGAACATCTCGTACGCCTTGTGCAGCTGCATCTTGATGAAGTTCGAGATCTGATGATCTGCAAAATTAAATTTAACATACATTTTAATAATATCACCTCTTAACAAATGTTATTCATTGCTTTTCCATTCATTCATTCACATCAATAAGTATAATAATAGTTATAAAATTGGTAAGATATCTTCGCTTAAAGAACACCATTACCACCACGTAAATGTACAAAATTAAACAGTGATTTTTATTTAATAATATTACGAATTTGTAAATTACAAATCATTAAAATTAGTAAACTTTCGAAGTCAGTTTGAAAAACGAGCGTTCAACCGAACACGCAAGGCGTGCTGGATCGTTTGCAGTGTTCCAAAAGTCGCGACGCCTCACCGGCGGTGTCGAGCCACACGCCGACGGAGCTGTCGGCCACGACGCGGTCGGCCACGAGCCCGTCGGCGGCGCGCTGCGCCAGCGCCGCGCTGAAGCCGCCCAGCACCGCGCCGCCGGCACCCCGGGCGCCCTCCGTCACCGCGCCGCCGCGCACCCGCACCACCACCGGCACCGACGACTGCGACAC
>DWFO01004016.1:0-11722 GCA_018246595.1 Mimoniades nurscia nurscia
ATTTAAATCTATTATTAAAGGAAATCTTTGTAAAAAAGGTTATTACAAAGTAAATGATTATTTAAATGATAAAAATGTTTGGTGTGATGTAACTCCAGCTCCACAATAAATTTAGTTAAGGATATTGTAATATTTTAAGCGCTTATTTGAAAAGATACAATAGCACACCTATGGAGTTTCTTTCGCCGCTTCTTCCCCATAGCGAGGCATCTTCCGAAGCGGTGGTAGCATCATTTTAACGTACAAAAAGTGTTTTTATGAACCAATTTTGAATAAATGAGATTTGAATTTGAATAGTAAACTGTTTCATACAGCTAATATGAAACACTGATTGAATCGGTGGTTACGAGTGCGATGGCTGATCGAAAAGTCCTGGGTTCCAATTCCGGATCGGGTACCTACTATTGGATATTTCTAACTTAGAAGTTATTTTTAAAATTTCCAGTAGTGGCTTACATTTGTGACCGGTGTACAAGACTCCGAGATACAACTGGTAATTTCAAGTTACGAGTAGAAAAGCCAGTAGTACTTAACCTCACTAGGTGATGAACGCAAGACCTCCTGCGCAGCAGTCACGTTTGGAATCACACGACCAACGAGGGAAAGTACCCAACACAAAGAGCCCTGTTTGTGTATTTTTGCGTTCAGCCATTTTATATACTTTCGTTTATTATCTATTGTAACAGGCCTCAGTATTTAATAATGTGCGTTACGAGTGTAAAATCTCGTAATCACATAAAATCACACCTCACGGTAATGTTGGATTTTCCTGAAGTTGCGATTATATACATATACACATGTAGGAAAGATCTGCCGAGTTATTAACTGTGGTGAGGTTTCAACGGATTTTCGGGGCGGATTACTAAGATTACGGTTATGTTGCCGGCGCTCTATCCGCGGATATGTAACGAAGGTATCATCTTACTAACTCTTTTTTAATATATGTACTTAGTGAAATGGGAATCAGACAAACTCTTATGTAATCATATAAATAATGAATATATGCAGACTTTATCGTTTAATTAAATGTTCTACGTAATTCATCATGAGTCGTTATTACTAAAATTATTTAGTTGTTATTATTATCGTGCTAGATAAGTCTTATCTCCGTCAAAAGAGTGAACCTAATAGAATTATCCAAAGAAAGTAGAAGATCTTAATTTAACATGCTGACCCAGCTTAGAGAATATTCTAGGAAACTCGAATATGCGTAGTTTTTCTCTCTCTTTGACGTCAAAGCTACTTAAATTTAATCATAGAAGTCTAAATGTAAACATGACAATTCTTTACGCTCATCTCCTAACTTGACTTTATCATTTCATGTATCACTATGTTTAATTGGAATGACACACACAAACACACACACACAAACATACACACAAATGTCTCGACGCTAGTCTATAATTCGATTTGCATTATGTCACTTAAATTGCAGTTTACGGACGCAGCTAATTGCTAACTGATTCAAATGAGGCCCCCGCCCGGCCAAGTGCTGGGCGCGGACGTGACTAACGATAAGTGAAATAATTACTTACCTAATCACTGATATACTAGAGCCATATTCAATAAAGTGCAAACAGAATGATCAGTGTTGAGAAGGACTGCAAGCATCATTCTTTTGTTTACTGCTTCATTGCTTTATGGTTTGATACGGAACTCATCTAAGTGTATGAAGAGTTGAGTGGAACATCTCCCACGCAGATCATATCCGGGTCTGCACTTTGCAGGTTTTGAAGAAAATTATAAAGAAAATTATGGAGATTGTTGTGGATAACGTTATGGAGATCATTATGGAAAAGTAGTAATTGAGCCTAAACATATAATTATGTAAATTTTTAGTGTTAGAGATGTGTATCAGGATTAATACTAACAACTTTCGGAATGGAGAGATGAAAGGAATCTACTAATCTATCAAAACGTAACATTACGCCCGCTATCCCCAAAAAGGTGGACAGAGGAGTGTAGTACATTCTCACGTTTTACCAGATATGCTTAGCTCTCAGCATGGATTAGAGTGTGAGGCTATAGCTATACACCAAGCACAAATTAATACTCCAAGCCACTACTAGAAATGTTAACTAGAAATTCTAGCTAGAAAAATCCAGTGGCAATCCGACCATAGTTCGAATCTTGCTTGCAACCACTTGCAACCACAACTACTCGTCCAACGAGGCAGTGAGCGTGTGAGAGAATCTGTATACCATAGTTTACTGTTGGTGTGAAGTATGATAAACCTGTAACTGGACGTTAGCATTATCGACTATAAAAATATAACACAGGTAAAATTATTCGATATTAAAACAGCGCAGCATTTTAAACCGATTAGTTTAATCCCGGTTTCACTGGGAATTTTCGGATTTGAAATATATTTTAGCCAACATAAACCACTTTACGCAAAGGTAATTTGATGATGTTATGTTTTATATTAAACTCCGCCAGTATTTTTTGTTTAAGCTATTCGCCTAATACGATTTATTAAAATTTACATGTGTACAAGCCACCTGCTGGCTTATAAAAAAACTTTCAGCAGACCTGCAGAAAGAAAATATAAGTTTGTATTTAGATAATTAGACTGTCTCGTTGGTCGTGTTGGTTGCAAGTGCGACTGCCGATCGGAAGGCCCTGGGCTCAATTCACGGGTCGGGCACCACTATTTTTTTTAATTTAGAATTTCTAATAGTGGCTCGGAGTCTGGATATGTGCCCTGTGTATGGCAATAGGCTCACCACTTATTCCATAGAGGGACGTAAACGTAACTGGTGAAACGTGGGAGTGTTCTACATTCCTCTGTCTACCTCTTCGGGGATTACAGGCGTGATGTTACGTTTAGTAATTTTAATAAGTTGTCCGTATCGGGGTGGAGTAAGAATACATCTGCCGACTCCGTGCCAGGGTACAGGGTGTCGTAAAAGGCGTTTATACCCAGCGCTGGCAGATCGCGGTACGGCGCGGTCTGCCTAGGCAGAGCTAAATGCTCTGGCCGCCTATGGGCAGCACTGTAGATGGTACGCGAAGCTATGCTCTGCGATCCTCAACCCGCATGCCCAGCGTGGGAAATATGAAGGCCTCTGTCTACCAATGGAATGCAATAGGTCGATGATGATGATATTTTTAAATCATGCTTAGAAAAGTACGTAGGTACATTAAAATACATTAACATAAGTGTTACGCAGTTTCTGAAGTAAGGTGTCGTCTACTTTTGAGTCGGATTCAGATATCTCTTATCTAAATGTTCTCTCCAAGCAAAACTTTTTTGAACACGACCTCGGGGTGACTCAGATGTCGTTTCTGACTAAAGCAATGTTCTGAGCGCCGCCGTCATTTACATTTATTTTTAAATCGTTTCTGCAGTTTCCATATTTATATACGTACATAAATATATATTGTATTTTTCTTATGGTATACGACACTGCATTTAATGTTACAAAAATTTGTAATTTAGAAAGCTATTATACTAGTGTTGATTTTTCTTGGAACTAACAAATCTTATAAGAGAAACCGGCTGCCATATTAAATTAATCATAATGGCTACAAATACAGACACCGAGTCACTAGACATTTTAACTAAGTTAGAAAAATTTAACAATAATATGCGAGCCAGGTCTATACCCGAGACTAAAATGTAAATATTTATATATAAAAGTAAATATTTCCGTTTTTATTCACCGGAATTTAACTATGCATAGCTTTGTATATGTAGGTATGCTGAAACACATTCCTTGAGCGTTGTCGAATACCTCTGTAGACATTCATAGTTATATTATGAATTCAGCCGTTTGAAGTTCATACAGCTATGCGCATGAATATATTATCTATTCGCATGAAACGGTTACAACGGCGACGACGCGTCAGTGGCTGATCGATAATGAAAGTACAAGATGAGCAAAGATGTCTGGTAGTCTGGTAGTGTATGGTTCACAAAATTTTTTGTCTCCCATTTCGAAGATATGGATTCCTATATCCTAATTATTGGCAAGCATATCTCAGGACGTTAGATGACGTATGAAATTTCAAAAATAAATATATATCTCTAGCTTTATCGGTAATTATAAAGTCATGAAACTAAATAGTTCTCCACATTATTGTCTGAGTTGTGTGAGGTTTGCTAATCGCTAGTTGGCTAGCATGGTAGGCTAAGTAACGGCCGTTCGACGAACAAATTATGCGAAGACATAGGACGCTCGGACTTAGTGTGCGGCAAATCAAGAGTACCGTAATGAATGTCGGAGTAATTTAACCACAGGACGTAACTTATGGCTTACTGTATAATATTTTTTTTCAAGAGATGCTTTAATCATTCTCATTCGGCCATAATTGGAGACGAATTTTTTATTTTTACCTCTTTGTAGTTTATCGAAAGTTAAGTCGTATTTCCTTAAGGTAATTTATGACCAATTTAGTTACCACCGATGGTTCTTTATATAAAAGTGAGTATCCATTTATCCATATAAATTAGTCCAGTTTTATTTCGAAGTAAAGGAGTATGCATAACAATTGATTACAAATGACAACTACAGCGCAATCTCAGTGGCATTTACTGTCATAAGGACTATGTTAATTTATTGTTTGCCGGCCACACTAAAAGGTGAGATATTCCTACCTCAGCGGCGATTCGACAGTCTTTAATATTTGCAAACGAAAAGGGGTCTTTGCATGTGGCGTCATGCCAAACCACTTAAACATTCAATGTGACTAATTTGGTATTCAACTGCGAATTGAATTTTGAATTCAGCTTGTTGAGCTCACTCCATTCTGCGGCTGTAAATGTTCAAGCATGTTCTATGACTAAGGAAAAAAGTATTATGTTTAAATATGTTTTCTTGCATACCATGTCCGGGCGACGGGTGCGTGACACACGTAGATGTACCTTTGGACAGCGAGCGCCAGCGTCAACCAGATGCTCGCCGTGTGAAACATAGCTGGAATCACCTGAGAACAAGATAAATGCGTTCATTGAAAATGACAAAAGCAGTTATTCATCTCAATACTCTAAATTATTATCCGTTATTAGTTCGAGGGTAATAATACAAATTCAAAACATAATAATTGGAATATTGTATAGATTTATGTTTGCAGACCTATAACACATTATTGTTGATAAACTGATAGACTTATTTACAACTAAAATTAACTGAAATAATGAACAATGGCATTCCTTTTCGTTCTTTCTCTATTCTTTTCTATTCTATAATTTCTTATCGAGGTTCTTTGAGGATGTCATTAGCAGCACCAGTCACACATCACTGCTGCGTATTCGTTTTTATTTTGTTCACATATAGATAGTTATATTCAGGTAAATATAATAAATGTTATTTCTGTCATCATTTAATATTTCTATAGTCATAACCACAGCTTCATCGGGACGGATTATCGTCATTAAATAGGTTTATCAAACATAAATATGCACTAAAGTGTGTGTTCCACCATTTGATTCTGCCTATTTCACACGCGCGATTGTAGTTGCTAATGAATTAGATTATAAAAGGTTATAAAATAGAAAAAGTCGTTATAAATTAATATACCTTGAGTTTATTAAATTATCAAAGTAATAAGTAGATGATGAAATTATGTCTGTTTGTCTGGTTTTCTGTACACGTTTCGCAATTGTTTTCTGAAAAATATAATAATATCCTAACAACAATCACCAATTTTAAATTAAAGAAATAACAGATAGATGGAATGTCTGTATAAATGTTATGTATTATACAAATAAAACGAGGTACTTTTAATAAGAATAAGGAATGCACGTCTCATTCGAAATGAGAGATGATAAAGGAACGTTACTCGCGGTACAATAAAATCATATCCTTGCATACTTAAGGTTTATACCAACAATACGATTGTTGCTTCAGAAAATCATCCAAGTGTTTGTTTTAGAAATAATGCGGTCATCCACCACGCGGTACGGAATGAAACTTTGAAATTGAAATATGTAAAGTAAACGTATTTTAACTTTAACCCGCGGTTCGAAAGTTCATTTTACAATGTGAACTACTTCTCTAAGTGTGTGCACTCGAACTAACTTTATACGGTACATTGTAATATTAGCTTGAAATATATTTACGTGTAAATAGAAATATCAGAAGCTAAACGAGCGATTGACGTTACGGTGCTTTATTTTCGAAATAGATTAGATATTTCCTTTAAATTTCATTTTTTTTATTTGTTATAATGTAATATTTTATCAGGTTGTTCAAGACTGTTTCCAATAAATGTTTCTATTTGTCTCATTGTTTCATACTCCTGGTTCTTTTATACGTATATTATACGCCTGATTATTTTATATATAACATGCAAATATTTCTGACAATTTTTTCACCCACTTTCTCTTTCAGTGTAAGCAACGAATATTTCTATCGGCACTGAGATGTTCAAAGAAACGTCATCATTAGGATGACTCAACAAAATAACTTTTTGATAACTTCGGGGAATTGTATCCACAATTGATTAGTCACAACTTTATCGGAGCAAAATTTATCCCAAGGGAATTAAGTTTGGTTGATTAATTTTCTACGCTATACCTACTTATTATTATCTCGTACGTGTGCCGAGCACAGGGCGTGGTGGCCCTCATGAGGTGAGATTTATGTCCAGCAGTGGATTGTTTGATTGGTGACTGTTCTATGACATGTATATATATGATGTGATGTACACGGTACAATCATAACTGTCTAAAGCTATGCTCGGACCAAGAAGTTTCGTGTTGTTTTGCAATGTTAATAACATAATTTAAATTTCATTTGTTTATTTTATGAATAATTTATAATCTCAGATACTTTCAGCATACTATTTTCATTATTCGAATCCTCGATATAATAAAGCGTTCATTATAATTCACCATTACAAGTTCTCTGCTCTATAATGAGGAAATTCTTTGACAAGACTTTTCATTTCAAATTCTCCTACACGATCTCATTATAGCCTTTTTTATTTGGCTCAATGCTTTGAAACCCGACACTGTGGAAGGCTCTAGGTGAGTAGCGGAGGGCGAGAGCAATTGTATGTACGAGTATGAGCTAAAACTGACTAAATGTTTGCACGATTTGGTTGTAAAATTAGTCTATTAAAACTAATTTAACAGATAAAGGAAAACATTAAGCGGGCATCATATTGTAATTGTTTTTATTCAGTTACTACCATATAATAAGAACGAAATGAAAGAGTCGAAACGATGCAAAACGAAAAAACCGAGCAAGGAAAATAGTCAAGGGCTTGGCGAATGTAATAGGGATGTTATAAAAGGTAAGGAAATTTTGATTTATCTTAGAACTATGGGAAGATTGAATAAGGCGACGATGATAAATGGATTTCTTACAAAGGCAAAGTGTAATGAGTTCTAAAGTATACAGGCTGAAATTAGGTGAAATTGAAAACAACAATCATTTCAAAGGCTTCGTCTACGACTATAAAGCATACGCGGGCTATAATTATTGAGGAAATACTTATAATTTAATGTAGGTATATGTATATTATATCTTGTAAGTGAGATTATTGGAATCATATTTGTTTCCCTTGTGTCTTATTATCGAGTTAAATGCGTTAAGGTTATTGTATTTTGTTATGTTGTTGTATATTTTTTTCGTGTTGTAAAGATTCCTTAATATGTAATCAAGCAGATCTAGATTTAGGAAGGTATCCGCTGTCGCTTCCCGCTCCGCTCTCTAATGTACACGCAGCTTAGTTCTCGCAACGCCTTCTTATGTAGTACCCTTGTAAAATATTCTAAGGGCCGACTTTTAAATACTTTGGAACATTTTGAATGACGGACACACAGACGGTATATGAAGGCTTTCTAATTTAGTTCGGTCTATAGCTGTGTACAATTATAAGCTATGCGAATCCTTAGAAGCCAGAAGTCTTCAAAATCGGCGCGTGTATGAAGAGAGAAGAAGACACACGTAGAAGCCCCTCAGGTTTGAAACCTATTAGTACTCGCTGCAATCTGCCTACTCGGTAAGGGAAAAAGGGTGAGATTATTAAAATAATAATATTTTTATACCAAAGACCTTTTTATATTTCTCGCGGTTAGTTTATAAAGAATGTACCGCCAGCTTTGAATCTAACTTAGCGCATTTCTTAATTAGTGCATTTCTTTAGAAATAATAACTTTCACAGGGTCCACGTTAATTGCGTTTTGAAATAACGTCATTAAACAAACGAAACGTTTTTAATTTATAAAAAAAAATTAAATTCTAAATCTAAAAAAATGGTTGTTCAATAATTTATCGTATATAACGATTACTATTACATATTAATGCATCGTCTCATTAACGCTCTTTCGGGATAGATAGAGAGTTGAATATCTTGATTTTGACGGATCTGTCGTGTTTCATTCGCCCTTCATAGATTAAATATAAGGATGTTCCTTAATAACGCTTAATAAATTCCTGTACAATAGCTATTGTCATAATATGTATAATAAAATTTCTAACAGATGTTGAATCGAGAAATTTCAATAACTCGTAATTCAGTTATAAGTCGCTTTTCGTTATAAAATAGAAAAACATATTTTTTTATGAACTTTAATAGTGTTCGTAGATATTTATGATCATTGCCATTAGAGCTGTTTTTTTATTATACAAACGTATAAGATGTCTTTTGCTGATTGTCATCGTAAAATCACGCCTGTAACCACCGAAAAGGGAGTAGAGTGTAGTAGACTCCCATGTTTCACCACGTACGTATTAAGTCCCACCGCGGAATAGTTGGTGAGTCTATTACCATATACACGACCTAAATCCAATACTAGGAATTCCACGTCAAAAACGCGACAAAAACACGTCAAAAACATAAGTAACTAATATTGTTCAACCACACAAATACCGCCCAACAATTGTGCTACAGCCGATCATAAGATAAACATTACAAAATCAGACAATTTAATGGTTTGTTCATAATTACTGATAAGATACAACGTTACCTGTTAAGATATGAAGATACCGGTTAACGTCGGGCGAATACGATAACATTGACCGGTCATTAGGTCATTACACTAATGACGCCTGTATACGTTAATGGATGAATTAGCAGAATATGTTTAGAGTAAGTTTACAGTAAATTCCTTTACAAACACGCTTTCGTCAGACAAGGAGTATACATAATGAAGTATCGGTATTACAGGATTTTTAAATTTTAAAACAATTCTATTAAATTTGTAATTAATTATAGTTTAACTTATTATAATATTCCGAAAGGAGATCCTTATATAATATGTAGTAGAGCGAGAAACGAGTTTTATTATGATGATGTTGTACGTAAGTAGTCATTACAATTCATGAATTTATCGTGAAATTGACGCGATGCTGATAAGAAAAGTTAAAAACTCATCGCTGTTACCAACTCGTACAATGTACTCGTAGTGTGAGACAATTAACTTAGAAGTGTATAAGGTAATGAATCTTGATAATGTGTCTAGCAACAAACGAGTACGTCTCGTACATTATCATCGTGTAAAATCGTGTTAAAAGCTTCTGAAATCTCCGTTCTCGCTAAAGAGTACCCTATATTGATACTCGCGGATGTCTTATGAAACGATGGCTAGTATTGTGTACTTGTCGCACGGGCAATCTTGGCGGAATTTAAAATGCCCACGGATATTATGGCGAAGAATGTACCTACCAATAGTAAACGCTCTAATAATGCACATTTATTAAACGACACATTTTCATAATTCACTTAATTGTATACAACCTAAATTACGTGATGAAACACTGCATCTTCATTATAATATAATTACAGCTTGGTGTCCTCAATTCATTCTCATCAGTATACCAGTACCAATTAGTCTCATTAGCTTTCTCTGTAGCGTGAAATTCAGCACAAATAGATTCCGCAACAATGAACACATTTCAGTGCATTGTAATGTTAATAAAAAAAAATTAAATAAGAAAATTTCTTGCGATTTGCAGCACCGGTCAATAATGTTAATGATACGTTAAAATCCTTACTAAATACTAATATTATTTGATGAGAGACTCGGAATAGACCGAATTCAAACTATTCATTTAATACAGCATCTATTGCATTGCATACTGTTGTAAATTTTGTTTCTTAGGATAAACTTATTGATGGAAATATAAATTGTTCATGTCGTGTTGAACAAAGTTAAGCAACGAAAAAAAAACGTTGAAAAAATTGTATCCCGTTTATTTTGTTTTTTGTTTGTAACTCGAGTAAAATAACAAGGGTCCCTATATTATTATTTTATCTGAACAAGGGTCTAAAGTATACTATGAAGATATTAATTACGGTAAAAGGAAGAAGCTGTTTTGTATTCTTTTTTTGTTTAATCGGGGGAGTACAAAATAATGACCGGCAAACAGTTTTAAAGGGTGATGCCAGCTTTCTTAAAATCACTTATTGTAAATATGCCTTACGTTCAAAAATAAATTATTTTCATTATTTTATTATTGTACTATCAACTCAGATTGCTCACGGGTTAGGCAGAGAGCGCAGTGTGTCAAATATATCTATCTTTACAGATTAATCATTACACATTTCTACATTAATCATTTATACAATAATGCTATTGAGATAGCGACTTTATAACTACCTGGACCGAACAGGATGTCATGAGTGATGTTGCTAAATTGAAAATTTCAATATAAATAATATCAATAAGATTAAAGATATTTCAAAGTAACTGTGCCTTTTATTAAGACACTAATAGTTATACATGTCATTTTACCGCACGACATATCCATGTTCGAGAAATTTTGATTTTTCACAATTTGACTTGACAGTAGCTTGCAACTCATACGGGCCCTACATTTGAGATTCCTATCGAACCAGTTTCAACGGTGCTCTGGGTGTCGCTAGCACGTTGCTCGCCGACTGACCAGAAAGTATACAATCTGAAGAATTTCTGATTAATTTTACCCGTAATATACCGGTACCCACCTATCGAACTTACAAAACTTTTCTCTCTTACAATAGAGGCGTATCTTTAGTCCAATTATACCGAAATACCGATATATTTAAAAAATATAGGTACCTATCGTATCTGCATCCATGATTACTTGGGTTTTGGTCCGTATAATTGAAAAATGACGTAATATTTTCTTTTTATTTGCAATACGGCCATTTTAAGTAGAACATGTTATGGTTTCTCTTCGTTTTAATGAGGTCCTTATATCAACTTATTAAAACTTGGAAATACCAAAACAAACACGGCACGGCTAACTTTACTGTTTTAAGGAAATAACAAACACAGGCGACGCCTCTGTGTTGATATGCTGTGTATCAGGAATAATAAAAAAAGACAAAATTACTACCCAAATGACTAAAGAGATTTCTGTCAAACTGACAGCTTAATGACAGATGTTTATAAAGGAAGAATGGAGTAAGTGGAAAGCTATTCTTACCATTCAGCTTTTCGTTTATAAACGTGTTCAAAACAATTATTTTTTTGCCACGAGATCGCTCAAAGAATACACCTGTATAATTAATAAGCTTCACTTTGCAACAAAAAAAATTATGTACAAATATACACAAGTATATGAGTAGTATTTATAACATTGTAGTGATTTTCTAAAAGTGACTTGGAGTCTGAATATGTGCCCGGTGTAGTGCAATAGATTCTACACCTATTCTATAGTGGGACCTAAACAACTGGAGGAATAATAATAATAATAATAATAATAATTTTATTATCCACCACATCATGTACACAACAGAGTAATTTACATTATGAAAATTTATGTAGTAATAAAAAAAAAAAAAA
>DWFO01004017.1:0-11722 GCA_018246595.1 Mimoniades nurscia nurscia
TACTATAGTGAGAGACCCGGGTTTGAAGCCAGGACCGCCCGATCGGCAGTCGGCCTTGCAACCAACACGACCAATTAGGCAGGCGAGTAATATTGCAATGTACATTATTAATAAAATCTTATGTGAAGATTTCTGCCACAATTCAAAATTATCTACGAGTATAAAATTATCAACGAAACAATATAACGTATTTTTAAATTAATAATATCTATTATTATGTATAAGCCGACTTGACTACTATAATGCACAGTATATAAGTCGTGAAACATTTAATAATAATAATTTACAAGCAAATTATTAAATTTGCGGCCTGTTTATTATATAACGACTGATTAATTTCTCATATCAAAGTTCCGTGAAAATATTTTGCCCGCTTATAAATAATGAATTTGCTAGTCGTTATCTAGACTACAATAAGTCTACGCATACTGTACTTTTGATCGAATATAAATGAAATTGAGCCTTCCTAGACCTGTAAGCGTTTAACATTTAACTTGTCTAAGCTTTCGGTGAAATAGTCTTTAAATATATTTCCGCCCTTTCAGAAGTTTTAATATCTACCTACTACGGACTGCTGAAATCTCTGCTGTTTATTTTTTCTCTATTGATATCACCACCTAAAAACATACGAATTTGAAATTATAAGAACATAATCAATTTTGTAACCAAAACTATCACAGATGCAAAGCTAAGTAACAGTTCAGAGTTCATTACCTACCTCAGTAAAGTCAATATTAACAATGAGGGTAGACCTAAAGACACGTCTTTGTTTTATCGTACATAAGTAGGAAGCTAGTGTTAATTGTTATTACGGTATAAAAAGATACACGCATTGTTTGTATAGTTTGTTACTGGAAGAATATTAATAGTGACCTTGCTACAGAAGTGTAATATAAAATCTTAAAATGGCTGCCGTTACTTCAGTAAGTAATAAACACGTTTAATTAGTTCAATAATATAATTAGTAATACCTTTCTTTTATCCTAATATACTTACTGTTTTATTGAAATAGAACTTTACTCTCTTTCTTAT
This sequence comes from Mimoniades nurscia nurscia, assembly GCA_018246595.1. Classification (NCBI taxonomy): domain Eukaryota; kingdom Metazoa; phylum Arthropoda; class Insecta; order Lepidoptera; family Hesperiidae; genus Mimoniades; species Mimoniades nurscia. The sequence continues at coordinate 1,033 of DWFO01004017.1, forward strand.
ATATATGTACGAATTCGAGTTATATAAGAATTACAGTGAAAATCTAAGACGCTTCTAAAGCCTGCCTTTGGTATTACAGTTATTTCCTAAAAAATATGTGAATGAGTTTTTGAAAAGTTCGAGTAAAATGAATAATTTTTTAGTTATATAATATTTTGATTTTTGACCTTAATTATTTTGTAATTTCGTCATATCGCCTAGAATAGTGGTCTTGTGTACCTATTGCAGTTTTTAATTTAAACTTTTGCCAACCTGCATTCTTGCTTACCAAATACCATTTTCTATCGTTTTGTACATCTCCGCTACTTGCACAAAAATACCTATAAAATTACATCCCACTCGTTAATAGGATTGCACAATAAAATTATTCTCTCGTCAATAGTTAAGCTACAAAATAATAATTCGTTTCAGGACGCTTACACTGATGTCGTGGAGCTCTGCGCGATGCTTCAGTGCCTTGGCTTCAGTGTCAAGTCCCTGGACACCAGTGACACCAACGTCAGTCAAGATGGCGGGACAAGAACCGTTGTTATAAACTGCCAGGTTCGAAAATGTTAAATTCTGCTGTCTATAGTGTGAAGATTATCTCGTGTAAGCTTCCTTACGAAGTTGACTGGGAGTACCGAGTGCATAATATACCTATCTATTCTTACAGACCTGACGTGCTTATTCCACATTCATGACTATATATACCAATACCGTCATTAGTCAGTATAATATGACCTATTTGGTCCTAAAATTTGGACCTAAAATTTTCGACCTAAAATTTGGTTTCCTTCGGTACCTGCATCCATCAACATTTGCATTATGTCTGTTTTGTCAGTATTTCACCTGCCACCCTTTCTACCAGTCTGAACGGTTCGCAGCTTTGTGTAATGCACAAAAAGGAGGGTTTATTTTGAAAAAGTATAATTTTATAAATTAAAGACCTCGATAAGGATTTATGTCTAACATTAAGTGACGTAATTATTTAAATATTATTTAGATCTTCAAGAATACAGTCGTTTACTAACGGCGTCAGCATATGAATTTGCTATAATTTGATTCCATGTAATTGGTTTCTCTTCATTATATTCATGAATTTTCAGGCTTCAGGCCTTCATGTGGTGCTAGAGAGTGATGATATGACCTGCTCGTGTCCAACGAACTCAAATCAACAAAACAGCGGTTTTTGGCAGGTATCAGGTGTGACCGGCGGAAAACAACTAAATAAGGTACTGTATCAGGATATAATTTAAGAATTCCTTTTGCAAGTATACGGTATACCTCACAACAGTTACCTACTTAATAGGTATAGCCGATATGGCAGTTATATCAAATAAAACAAAAAATCGGTCCAATAGGTTATACACCTAAAAATCAATTTTATTCATCATTTTTTTCCCAGGAATGTGGTAGTGCCCTTCTTGGGTCCCTCCCTAAGGCTCACCGTGTACGCCTTACAAAAGAATTACAAGACATGGTACGCTGTATTAAAGATAGCAACGAATCTGACATAGAGAAATCCAAGGAAAGGGAAAGTGCCGCCAATAAATCTTCCAGCATGATTGAATTGAAAACTCCCGAAAAAAGGTATGATATTTGCATAGGTCTGTACACAAAAAGTATAATGTTGCCATTAATATGTTCTAGTAAAGGTCAGAGCCCCTTAATCAAAGTAGTCACCGTTTTTTATTGATATTTGGCATGTGTCGATTGGAATGGAACTCCAGGGACAGGTAAAATATGCTTATTACCTATTCTAGTAAAAATAGCAGACCAAAGAGTGTGACAAACAAATATGTTAAAGTAATAATCGTAAATGGTAATATCATATTTGTCCAATTTAAGTGGAACCTTAATTTTCCGTTTCCTACTGTGGACAGATATTTAATGTTTTTTAGTTAAGCGTTCTACGACCCAGACACGTGTTGTTTACCATCAGGTAAGATTTTAGTCAAACGCGAGAATATTGCTATTAAAAAATTTAAACATGACTTTAGAGTTATATCTGCTTCGAATTAAATACTGGAAACATTACAAGTTAGAGTGCGCGGCATATGTTGACCTATGCGCAGAAACAGATTTTTAGGTGTCAATCGAAGTGCAGTATGAGGCGGGACGTAAAAGGTGCTCTGGAGTACAATCGCGCACAATATTCATTAACATATGTCTTTTATGTACATGTTATATCATATATCTTTGTTAAAAGGTGTCATTCATTCATTTAATATCAAATGCCAGGCTTTATCTCTTGTTGTAAGTAAACGTGTGATGCATGATATCTGTGAATTTTATAAGCGTTTCTTTAACTATTTTATCTAATACCTAACGGACATTTCTCACGCCGCTGTTATTAAAAAAAAATCTGGAAGAAAATCCTAGAATATATTACTTTTGTTTTCCCTTTAATTAAATTTCCTTACATCACTTCACTTTTACAATTTACAGAAATATACATTTGAATACGACGAAATCACTTTACCTTTTGGATTTTTATTATTTACTTAAACCTACTTTTCTTTATAATTTTACCTACGCAGACGACCGTCATTTTGGTTCAACTTACTTGCCGCGTATTATACATATATACTTAAAATATATATAAATAAAATAAAGTCTTTATTTTGTGTACAAAGCTACATAAAATGTTAATTGTTGTTATAAGTTGTAAAAGCAGTTCAAAGTTACACCAATTTTTGTATAAAAAGGCGGCAAACTAACAAGCAGTAGTAATAATGGCCGCTACAGCCTAGAGTCTGACTTTGAAATTTGAGGTGGATTTGAGGAGGATTGGAATCATCGTTACTTTCGAAGAGTAAAATAGTCGTCTTGCCAATACTTACATACATATTAACCGACAATCACAGCCTTGAATTTCATTTCGTAAATATATAATTTAGTTCAAAAAATGATTTTCATTTAGTCTCGTAACATTTAATACGGGCTTCGATTTCCAGACATTACCAACTGAAATTAGAGACACCCAAACGATACCGTTCTTTGGATACGCTGACCGCGGATAAAGATACATCGGAACCCCTTCCAGCCCCCGGAATTCTCCAAAAGCAGATCATGACCGATTCTTCTAACGCTGTAACAGATAAGAAAGTAATTTCACACACTTGCTGTAATAAATCATCTTTATCAGTATCTTGTTTATTATTGAAAAGAGAAGTTATCTTCAACTTCATAAAAAAAAATTAAAATTTTATTTGAATTTTAGGTACAGTCAATGTGTCAGAGACAGAGCACATACACTTTATCATCAACTCCTGGTAGCATCAGACGTAACAATAAAACATCGAGGTGAAAAACTGGAACTATGACAAAAATATGCTGATTTCGTTGGGTACCGTGTTTTTTTAGTGATTATATTTGAATGTTTCAGTCCAATTCAAGCCCCTCCAGACAAGAGCGTTTTAGAAAGTTTGATGACTGCAGAACGAATGGCAGAGGATCTAAAAAATAGATTATCATCAGTCATCAGAGATTTAACTGAAGAAGGCAAACATGACTCCTCCGTGTCATCCCTGGTGCTTGATGTTTCTAAGATATCTGTTTTAAAGGTACCTACCTCATAAAATGACTTGATATTGCTCTCTACGAAAATAAGAACCCCTAATTAAAAATGATGAACATATTCAACCACTTAACTGTATCTTTCTGCAATAAACATTGTAGCTTAGATAGATAACGTCAATCTAATTTTTCAGGCAAGTGAAAGTTCAAAACCTCAATTCGCATCAAGTCCAAACCTATCCGGCTTAGTTTCTGCCCAAGAAGATATTTCCGATAAACTGAAAAGACTAGACAGCGTATCTACGTCGCACTTAGCCTCTGGCAAAATGTCCCTAGATGGAAAGACGTCGAAATTAAGAAGAATATCTCCAAATATTTTTAAATACAAGAAAAACAGTCCGGCTATGACTAAACTTGATAAGCTCAAGAAGGAAGATAACAAAAATAGCAGACTGACCAGTAAGCTTATTTCATTAACTCTACCTATTCATACATGACATAATATCGTAAATAACTCAAAGGTAATGTATGTCATATATTACAAAGGTAATATGACTGCCTCGTTGGTCGAGTTGCTGCAAGCGCGTAAATTCTTTAACATAATATCTATTGTAGACATTAAGTAATATCTTTTGCAGATTTATTGAAACCAAAAACATTGACACCAGTTCGAACGTCAAAATCTGTAACGGACGCAAGCCCGAACCTTAGTGCAACACGGAAAAAATTTAGCCACGTAAAATCTACAATCCCACGGCCGGCAAGTAAGAGAGACTAAGAAGCGTTGAGTGTTTGAAAAGCTCAACTTTGTTATTGATATTAATACATATAATGTGTACGAGTCTTATATAATAAAGTATTTAAAATAAACTACTTTTTTGGATTTATAGTCCATATATATTTACGGCGCCCAGACAATACCTATACATTTAAAGCTTAAATATCACAAATATAATAATAGAAAGTCATGTTTTAAACTGTCATGAGTCGGAAGATTCCGAATTTGAGCAACTTTTCATAATTTTTTCTATTTCTTTCTCTAAAGCAGCATTCTTTTTATCTGGAAATTTTTGGGGTTTTGTTTTTAAAAATTTCTTATCATTTTTCGTTTCTCCTTCTCTACTACTGTCTCTTTTAGAAGAATGTCCTTTATTTTTAGTAACATGAACACTCACGGGGTACATAATACTTTCTATCAGATCGTCTTTTATTGTTTTCTTATTATCTTCTTCAGTTTTCTTAGTGTAATGTCGAGTTTTTTTATCTCGTTTTTTCAATTGATCACTTACATTTGTACAAACTTCGTAATTATCATCATCCTCACTAAACACGGATTTGTAATCTAAGGCTGTCGATTGCAATCTTTGATTTATTTCTTTTTCTTGGCTTCTAGTTGTTAGTTCTCTGAGAGTACTTTTTTTATGATTATTCAATTTCTTCCTCTCCTTCTTAGCCAATTTCAAACAAATTGTTACTTTTGGATAACCACTGAATTGTTGATAACAATCTCCTTTATCAAGAGCTTGAAAATTATTTAAAAATCTTCTCGGATGTATGTCTTCAGGTGTATCTTTTAGCAGAACATAAGCCTTTTTTAAGAGCACCTTCTTGTCAATGGGGTTTTGCATGTGAAAAAAATTTTCAAGTTGTTCTTGATTTTTTAATCTTCTAATTGCATTTTTCTGTACAATATTATATGATACTACAGCCATTAAAATAAATGCCGGTTCATTGCTGAGAATATGATCCCAAAGTATCAACCATTCAGAGCATGTCAATATTTCACTGAAAGCAGTTTCCAAGATTTTTAGAGCATAAGTTTGGCTAGTTACTCCGAGCGCACAATAATGGTCAAGAAGTTGTTGGTCATGTTCTCCAAGAATGTTTTCAATAATTGCTAAGATACTTATTGGAGGGAAAGGAGCATATTCAAACCAAAGCTGGCATTGGTTGAGGAGCACAGTAGCCACACACTCAAACAATAAAAGAGGATCTTTCTGCAGAACCTTTACAAAAGGAAAAACAAAACCAGGTAAGAACTTCATGACACCAAACAATGGACACCAATGTGCAAGGCAAGATAATAACCGTTTTAAACTTTTCAGTGTTGTCAAACTGTGAATGGTAAACTGCTTTTCTATATCCTCATAAGTTGAATGAAACCCTTTGTCAACTAAACTAGAGTAGGCTGCTCTATTTCTTGGTGTGAGGAGAAGTGATCTCCATATTATTGAACGGAACTTATTTGGATATTCACCATACTGCATCAATATCCTTCTCAGTCTGGCGCTTTCCATGTGTACCCTCATCTTTTGTTCTACTTCAGCTTTCATTGAACAATCAACTGGCTTTGTAGTACACTCAGCACACCTAAGTGTAGGTGTTGGTAGGACATTGTTTTCTGGAAGTTGAATAGAATGTTGAGCTAATTCCATGACATTTGAAGAATTATAAATATTTACTTCTCCTAACTGAAGAATACACAGGAAATATTTTCCTGTAGGACTTGAGACGAATTTGCGGATTCCGGATGACTCAGGGTGAATGGTGTGTATGATTTTATGTATTTCTAAATCCATAAGGTATAATAAGCAATCACTACTCAATATAGCCAGGATTTTGTTTGCACCACCATCAAACATTTGTGGTATAAATTCTATTTGTTGAGCTCCTGTTATGTTGAATTTTGTTAGATCTATAGATTTTAAGGCTTTCCATGTGTCCATGCTAAAGAGGATTATTGTAGGGCACAGCCCTGACATTGCCATTGCTCTGCCATTTATAGTAAAGGCCAAACATTTCATATGTTTTAAATCACTTGGTATTATTTGTTTAATAGATTTCATATTTTCATGCTTCCATATTTGAACTGTATCATTTTGAAAGCAAGCAACTAAATGATCACCAGCTGGAGTAAATAATATTTGTTGAATCTGAGCTCCTGGGTATGTATTCAGGGTAAAATATTTAGTATAATTCTTAAGTTCCCATAAAACAGCTTCTTGAACACTGGCTGTCAACAAATTATTTATTTTACTATTTGAAAATGAAATATTGTTAATAGGCGCCGTGTGACCCTTCAAGGTAATCGAAATACAACCAGTTTCAATGTCCATGAAATTTATGTCGTACTGTTTTATATTAGCAACGACAAGCGCATCTTGTTTATGTGGAACAAAACGTAAAGCGGAACAAGGTGCCTTACATGTCAATTTCCAAAATTTAAGTTCATAAAAATCTAAAATAAAAATGTTGCCGGCGTTATCTACACAGGCGAGTTTTTCGTGCGCGTCATCAAAAGCCGCGGTTGAAAACCGTATACGTCGGTTTCCATTCAATCCGCGTATAGTATGATGAAGTTGCAATATTAAGCCGTCTTTTGATTTCGTCTTTATTTTGATATCAAATTTTTCCACGTTACAATGTTGATCATTCGTTTCTTCCATTCTTATTATGTAATAATGTAACGCAAACCAAATACTATAATCAAATTAGTAAATCATTTAGATTTACTAGAAATTCATCATGCATTAAATTTTTAAATTTTATTTTCAAATTTGGCGGAGTCAAAAACAATAGCCATGGGTACTAATCAAAATGACAGGTTCACAGACTATACTAAATAAACCTGAACACCCTGAACAGTGCTTTACTGTAAGTACCGCTTTCACTTACTCCATGACAATATTAGCTTTATAATTACATGTAAATACTGAAAGATATTGATTAATAAAAGGACTCCTGTGGCTTTGAATAAATCAAATTTATTTATTATATTATTTCACTCTGGTTATAAAATTAACACGTACGAAATTGTCATGATTGTTTAGGTTGTTAAGTTAATCAATGTCAGTTTGTCAGTATTTGACAGCAAGTGGAATCTTTAATTTAAAGCTTCTTGATATTTCAGAGGTTCAATTATTTTATTTTGCTCATTTAATAAGAAGCGTACATTCTTACCTTTTTATAGGTGATGCCAAAAATTTGTGCGACATAACAATTATGGCACGTACGTAAAATATACTTTTATCGGTTGATTAACTAATGTCATGCGTTCGTTGGTATATTATGAAGTTTGTTTAATATTTAGAAAACCAGGATACACCAATGGCTAATAGTGAGGCTGATGAGATTAAGGAAGAAAAAGAAGTAAACGGTGAAGGTACTAGAGACGATGGAGTGTCTTCGCCGCCGCCTCCAGGTACCCCGCCGGCTGCCGAGGAGGAAACTCGTGAGCTCATAATCGTCAATGAAAACACTGATGAATTGGACTTGAATCACGGTAGAATTGGGAAAATCGAAAACTTGGAACCTCTGAAAAACTTAGAAAGGTAAAACTGTGTTGTGATTAATATTTGAGTGTCTTAATGAAATCTAAAAGTTTCATTTGTTTGAATGGCTCAATCTTTATTTTCGAAATGAAATTGCAAATATTTAATGAATCAGACCCTTAACATTGTGAACAATGCAGTATTTTATAAATCTTTCACCATCAATATCAACTCAATTATTGTGCAACTATATGACTCATGGTACAACAGAAAACCATACACTAACATGAATTCCAACAAATGAATCCTTATATGTGTATAGCTGGCTGAATAAATAATTAAAAAATGATAAGCCTCTTGTTCCAGTGGATTAGTGAACCTGCTTATTGAGTCAGGAGTATTGGGTTTGATTTGTGGTTGAAATATTTTTTTTTTGATATTTGATATTGGTCAATATTTATATAAGTATGTATTATCAGTTTTCTGACAACTTTAGCATGGATTGCGCTTAATTTGGATTTACATGCCAATATGTGGCAATATCCCAAGAGATACATAATTAATTGTATTGAATATTGTAACAAATTTTAGTCACTTAAAAATAATTTTTACAATTGCAGTTACAATACACCTACAAAAAAAGATCTAAAGGCCCTTATATGTACATAATATATGAAGCAATACAAAATGAACCAATTGCACTTTTACCCCTGTCTAATTGGTCAAGTTTAATGCCTGCTGCTATTGATCTTTCAGTTGATCGTAGGTGATGGTCATATGCTGGGATGTGTGAAAAGACAATAAAAACATAACAATTAAATTAAAACAACTGCAGTTAAACCTACAAACATTACTCATTTAAGAATAATAATAATAACTCTGGACATCTCCACACACGGCCATCTGATCCCAAAGTAAGCATCAAGAGATCTTGTGGTATGGTAACCAGACGGCTGATAAACTACATATATTATACATATGAATATGATATACTTAGATAGATATTTTTTTTATTTTTCACGCCCAGACACAGAACAAATACTTGTGTTCATCACACAAATATTTATTCTGGGTGGGAATCGAACCCATGACCCCCGGCATAACAGTCAGGTTCACTAACCACTGCACCAATGGCTCAAGTCTGTTATATGTTAATAAACCATATATGTATTTCAGAAAATGACTTTGCCAGTTGGAAATCATAATTATTCTATGACTTAAAATATTCGTAAGTCACCATATAACCATACATTATAGAATATTGTATTACTTATTAAATAAATATAATTTCAAATTTCAAAGCCTAAATATGGTGCTAAACCTAAAGCTGCTAAATATGGTTTTCTGACATATAACAAATAACTGATATGCAATATACACATACATGAAAACATCATAATAATCCATAACTATTTCATGACACAAAAATATTTTTGTACTTCATTATTTCAATATTATATCCTAGGCTATACCTCCGCTGGAATTTAATAAAGAAGATCGAGGGTCTGGACACACTCTTAACACTTGTGGAACTTGAGCTGTATGATAATCAGATAACAGTTATTGAGAATCTCGACAACTTAGTGAATCTAGAGTAAGTTTTAAATATACAATTTCTTTTATTGTGATTACCCCAAAATATGGATGTATAGAATATTTGTTAAATTACAACATACAATCCTGATTTCCAACACCTTGCAGCAAGATTTTATCATGATTATCTTAAAGGTTTTGACAACTCTTTTAGTGATTGCTTGGTTGCATGTTACAAATGTAATCTTTAAAAATATATGTAGGTTTAATCGACCTTATTCTATAATGTAAACAAATCCATTTATCTGCAATTATTTACTTATTTTGGATCCATGTATTTTTGAACTTGCTTTTTACTTATAAAATATTCATTGTGATGGTATATACATACATAAATATAAATTATCTGAAAAACTATGTACATTGCATATTTATCTATTCATCTTGTAAATTTTTTTACTATGAACAGGAATAACTATCTCACTATGGACCATAATTTATGATTGCCACATTGGTCTAATAGATGCACGTGTAAAATGCCCGGGCTTCAAATCCTGGATTAGGCACTATTGGTTTTTCTAACTTGGATTTTCTAATTGCAATTTCTAGTAATAGCTCAAATTCTGGATTTGTGCTCAGTGTTTAGCAAAAGGCTGATCCCTTATTGCATTAGTGGGACATAAACATAACTGTTGATATGTGGGAATTAACTACACTCCTTTCCCTACCTCTTCGAGGATTGCAGGTGTGGTATTACATATTTTAATTTTAAAATAGGTCCATAATTATTATTTTCAATTTCAGAATACTAGATCTGTCCTTCAACAGAATAAAAAATATAGCTGGATTAGATAAGTTGTGCAATTTGAAAAAACTATTCCTTAGTTCTAATAAGATCACCGAGATTAAAAATGTGAATCATTTGTCCAAGTTAGAATTGCTTGAGCTGGGGGATAATCGTATAAGAGTAAGTATGTATTATTTATCCCATATTAGAAGTAAAACTGGTTGTAAATAAACATTATACATTGTACACTCATAGTGTATTGAGATGCAAACATGGTTTCCAAATTCTTCCATCTATTGAAACAGACTACCCAAAATTCCTTAATGATTCGCACTCGTGAACTCGTCGTGCACTCGTGACCTCGTCGTGCACTCGTGACGATAGTCGGACGGGACCTGTCCTTGCCCGCCGTGGTCAAGGCCATGGTGAGTAGTGACAGGTCCTGGAGAGCTGTTGTCTCATTCTGCGAGGAGGTGATGGCAAAGAAGAAAGAGGCGGAGCGGACGAGGGCGGAGGCAGAGCCATCGTTGCTGAACCGCCATAGGGAGATCGGGCGCAGACGCCTAGCACACAACCGACGTCTGCCCCCATAACCAAC
>DWFO01004018.1:0-11722 GCA_018246595.1 Mimoniades nurscia nurscia
TCAGTATTAAATAAATTACATAGGATATTTATGAATAAAAATGTCTTTTTAAAAATTATTTTAATAATCGAATTTTTCTATCATGAATGTACATATTAATTCAGGACAGTTTGTTTTGTATTTCACTATTATCTTAACCGAGATCGCCGTCGAAATTGAAAAAATACAATTATTATTAATTATGAATGGATTCCAACATAAAGAATCCTACCGATGATCATCAGAAATCATCTGATTAGGTAGTATTTTAATTTTTTGTTTAAATAGTTTCAGTGACATATAATGTGGAATGAATTAATTATATATATATTAATTAGAATGTGATATATTGAACATTATTTGCAATAACTATAATGGACAACATCAAACCATTCACTGTACCTCACCTAAACACACACACCTAAACAACTACTACAAGGCAGGAAAACGTAGCCCCTCCCACCTCCAGCCGGATAAACAGAAAGAACGGGCTTGAAACGGCCACTTTAAACTTTGATATTTCATAAGGCGGGTTAAATATAACTTAAGTTTATTCTCTTATTACCAGTTAACAGGGGCCGCGTTATCGGAGCCGGCGAGCGCGTTCAACTCGATTTATACTTTCGATTACACTGCCGTGGATGAATAAAAAACAAATGAGTCGGGAATTTGTTGGTATGCCGCGGTTGTGAGGCCGCCAGAGGATTGTATGGACGATCCTCTGCGCACTTACCCATTTTTTATACGGCTAGAACTGACGTTATGTAATTCCGCAAGTTCTCACTAAATTAAGAAATATTGAAGCAACGGGCATCATCGCTGACGATTCCATTCTGAACACTAACACGATATTTTTTTGTTACTCTCTTATTGCACGATTTTCAAATTGATATACCAGTTCATTTTATATCTCAATTGCTGTTCAATTGCAATAACAAGGCTTACTACACAAGTACAAACAAATGCGATTTTAAATGTACTTTTAAATGAATTGGTCATAAGCAACATAAACATTGGTATGTATAACAGATAGAAAAATTCGAATCAATATGAATGTAAATTTTTTAAAATAAAAAATTACAGTTTTGAAAAGAATATCCTCTGAACTCTTTCGTCGTCATCTCGAGGCGCAGAGCTAAGCTATTACACTTAATGTGTATGCTAGATTTGAACGTAGTATCAAACTCGGAACATTATTTGTCCGTGTTTATTACTAATTTGTCGTGTTTTCTCGTTACAATAAAGCAGCAAAATTAAATTTTATATCTGAGATCTGTTTCTGGACGCCGTTATAAGGAGCCATACTACGAAACTGCTACGAGCAGCTACAGCTACGAAAGCTATGTAGCTACACTTTGATTAAAAATTGCATTCACTTCTTACTTATATAGGTATACCTACATAATTATGACATTTATCACTTGTATTTTATTCTTATTTAATATTACTACTACGATGAGCCTACGAAGCATTACTACAATCTACGGCTACGTCAATCATAGTACATTATGTAAAAAAAAAAAATATCACGCCTGTAATCCCCGGGGATACGAGATATGTAGATTTATATCAATTGAATTTATTTTTGTTATTGTTCTTTATATTATCATCGTCTTTGAAATACAAATAATAATTAGAATGAAGCATATTTAACATCTCAAAAGTATAAATTTAGCTCTTATTAAAAAAACCTTTCTGAAATTTTAAGCTTACACTTTGCTACGCAATTTTAATTTCTGCATTCTTATAAAATTACCGAACAGTTCTGTTTTTTATGTTCAAGTTAATTAATAAAAAAAAAATTAATAAGAAAGGAAACTTATGGTATTTCAAATATATCGTCGAAACTCACGGCGAAGTTCCCTAACTAAAAATAATCACGGTCATTCAGTTCTCCTCGGTTGCTAAGAAAATCCTCTCAAGCCCAAAAGAAAGTTAAAAAATAATTAATGCTTTCGTAAATATTCATACCTTGGCTGAAGTTTAGAGTTAACCCTCTAAAACTGAAAATCTACGGTAATATAACATGTAGGGGACCGCTGCGGTACATTAAATAAGCACAGCTTAAAAATTATAGGAAAACTACTATTACATTAACATAAATCATACCGAGTTTGACAGACCTACTTCTATTGAGCTTGCAATATTTAAGGTATTAAAATTAATTATAATTCATGCCAAATATGTGTTATTAATATACATAAATATTGGCTACGTATTTAACGACCGTACTGCAGTATTGTAGCAGTCAAAAAACTTCACTGTTTGTAGTGGCAGCGACGGGAACGAATGTGTTAATCAACCGTATGTTTTCAAACTAAGGGGTTCGTTGAAACGGCTCCGATTTAATTTAAGTCCTTGCCGTTATCGTCGGTGGCCCATTGTTTTTCTTCCTTGAAATTTTACGGTCAATTTGACGTGATTTCGTTTTTTTTGCAATTAATTTGAATTTAATTAGTTTTGTGCATTGTTGAGCTACACAATCGATAACAGTGACTGTATAGTTATAATTTATTATGTTATATTCGTTTTGCATGCTTACTTTAATACCATATTTCTAATTTCAATTGGCAAGCCTATTGCCATACACCGGGCACACATCCAGACTCCGAGCCACTACTAGAAAATTTAAATTAGAAAAATCTTATACGGCCCGACCGGGATTTGAACCCAGGACCTCCCGATCGGCAGTCGCCTTTACAACCAACACGGACAACTTGGCAGTCGCTATGAAATTACAATTTTATTTCATAATAATCAATAAGAAAAATAAGTATTTTATGTTTTTCAATAATTACAATAATAAACTATGACTATAATCATTATTATATATTTATATTTAGTTTAAATTATAATGAGGACTAATATATAGTTTTACAACTTTCAAACTTACAAAAGCTCATGATAGATCTTCATGCACTGGGTGTTAAACTCATGGTTATGATAGGGGAGACAATTAGAGATGCCAAAAATTGTACAGCGGCTTGAATAGATCAAACCTTGACCTATTTTTACACCCAAAAGGAGCTTAGCAGCCGGTTTGTATCTGTTTAAAAGGACTATTGTGACTAGACGGACAGCATGTCGCAAAAAGGACAATCCATTGTAGCGCAATCAATCAAAACTTGAATGACATTTGATATAACCAATTCGTGCCTGGAGTCATTTTTTATTCTTTGCTCAGCCTTCAGGTCCTAAGTCAGACAAAGCCTGCACTTTGCTGATCAAATAGTTAAAATCGTACACATTAGAATTCACTCATATTAATATAGGGAATTTTATGTCTAGACCAAACAAGTCGTGCGCATCACACAAATATTTGTTCTGGACGGGAATCGAACTGATAAATTATAAGCCTTGATTCGAGAGTAAGTGTAATTGACCACTAGACCAATAGACAAGTCGGATAAAATTAATGTTTCAGCTCATAGAATAAAAGGTAATACTATCCAGGCGCGTTAGTTAAAAAGCGCAAAACCACGTCGCATTAACTCCAATTACTGGTAATGATAGTCGCGGCGCGGCATCCGATCCGCCGTTCTACGTGCAACGGGCGGAACTGATCGCTTATTGATAATCCCATCCATTTCAGTACAGCCAATTGTAATCGCTAGCTACTTGTGTCAATCAATGCGGAAGTAGTGTACTTTTGTTTTATAGTTTCAAAAGTTACCTATTAAACTGTACTGTGTTGCCTTGTTGAAATTGTGTAGCAAGTAAACTGTGTAAGTATTCATTATTATTATTTGACAACTGTCACAGTTTTTTTGAATAAAAAATTTAACGTTGTAACATTGAAAACAGTAATGCAATAATCAAATTGTTTTTCATTGATCTCATTTAAGTGATTTATCAACTGAATTTTTTATCTTAAGTTAGTTTAATATGTATCGAGCCTTACTTGGCAAGTTTCCATCTCGTTAAATTGTAAGCTACTTCAGTAGAGATAAACTTGCATTTTTTGCATGCGCATGTTTCGTGCATGGTAAGGCGGACCATTGCATATTATACTTGTTTCCAACTTCATGTACCTACTTATAAATGTTTTCTTATACATATTTCTTGTTTTATTTTCAATTATTTAATTTTATTCCAATAATATTAGGAATCGTAAGAACAGTTACTAACTACACGCAAACTGACATAACATACAAAATGGAGTGTTTAATATACGAGTATAATAAAGAAGGGTAATACAAATTAATAGTTTTTCTATCAACTAATACTTACTATGCTCACACTAATACATAGTCTTAATGTTACGGTCTTTAGTCGGGGTACGGTACAGGGCATTGAGCTTTGATTAATAAATATGTTCCAAGCACTTTCTAGCACGTTACTATTAATTAACAGATCTCGTTGGAAGTGTAATAAAAATCATTTAAAATTGGTTGAGTGGTACATATCTTTTTTTTACGAAAAGCCCTTACGCTTAATGCTAGAACACATCGGTTGCAGCGATCCCATTGTTAGAAATCAGAGCGTTATAAAATACGAGTTAAATTAGAATCCCCGGTGCCTATTATTTATGGTGCAGCAGTCAATAATATCGCCGATAATGACTGCACTAAATATGATTTAGGGAATGTGATCGAAGCACTGTAATGTGCGAGGCGCTTGTACGAATCGTATTGCAAAATATCCATTGTTTGCATTCAATATTAATATATAAAAATACTGACAGCCTTCTAACAACGACGGCACAGTCGAATACTTGTCAACTGTATTTCCTGTGGCCATCTGTCTCCGTCCACACGCATAACATCGTAACATCACGCCTGTATTTCACCGAAGTGGTAAGTAGTGGAGAGTAGTACTTTCGCGGTTCACCTATTATATACAAGCGTGCCATGGATTGAGCTATTCCTATTCACCGGATACAAATAGAATTCGAGCTACTAATAGAAATTTCACGTTTGAATAACCTAATAATACTGTGCCCTATGTGGGTATGTACACAGCAGCTCTTGCTCAACAGTTGCACTTGCAACCACTATGCCGACGAGTTAAGATATTTGTCCATCCACGGATGAATCAAAACCTATCCTGCGATTTAAATTTAATAAGTTTGTATCCATGACATATAATTTATGTGTATCTATGAACAAAAGTATTGACCATGCTTAGCAGCTTAGACCAGTGTAGTGGAATAAAATCTATAGCAAAACCTCAATCACGAGTAGACCACGCCCATTTTGCTGCTGTTCGACAGCAATTATTGGATGTTTCAAATGAGTTCATTTATTGGTACAATCACTGTATGGCTCCAGAGAGGGACACCGCAAAAAGTTATTCCATATTATTGTCGAAACATTATCGTAAATTAATTAGCTGCAAAATAAAGCCTCCATTACGAGTACGTCGCGATAGCTTCATTGTCACGTCGAATAAATTCATAAGCGCAGTGTTTGTGTTAATGGCTGCTATAATTTTTATTAGAAATATTACGCCAATAAACCGTTAATATAAATTTTCATTTTGAATGTTTCTCATTCATTCATATTTATAGGTTTATGATATCTTTAAATTTGAAAACAAAGATTCAAAGGTTACTAGAAGTCTTACATACGTCTATAATATACAGTATATCCACAAAAAACCCTATGAACAATTATAGGTTAAATTACATGTTAAAAACAGATTGGGAATTATAAAAAAAATAACGAATTTATTAAATTTCTTTAAACATTTTTGATTAACGAAATAATTAACAAATACGTAAATTTAAAAAAAATGCAATAGTCTAGGAATTTATACTTTACCGCGCGAGTATCTAGGATGCTCTCATTAGTAAAATTATAAAATATGAATTAACGCACACGAAGATTATTCATTAAATACTCTAAGGTGATTGAAACCTACCAATCTGTACTTGGACAAAAGGCAGACTGCGGTCTGAACTCTTTTTATGCTGAGAAAACATTAGAATCTGTTAATTATACGTTAATATGGAAGGAATGAACTCCCGCATTTACGTGACGCCTGGTTTATATATAACTACTGCGCCCACTTGATCCTCCTTTAATGTGGGTAGTTTGAGAATACTGTTCCCCAACGTATGACAGCTCTGTTACCTAGTTGACGTTACTATCACCTAGATGGAACCACTGTCTTTCAGAGTGCGTTGCTAACAATATCTAACAATGGAACAACAAAATTATTCAGGACAAAATTATGATGGTTACGAGTACCTAACTTAATTCCAAAATATACGATGTCTTAACCTAATGTTTAGGAAATTACAGGTATTTATAGATATGAATAGAAATATACATGAATCTTGTAAATTCAGTTTAATGTGACACGTTTAATATTGTTATTATTGATTCATTATGATCTTAATGTAAGCAAAGCTAAGGTACAAAACACATATGATCTCAAATTTCACGAGCAATATTAATATAACATAAATGTCATAGCAGTAAATTACCAGTTTTATGAGATACCAATAACTCGGTATCTCGCAATATTATCGGAAACTAAGCCATAAAACTAGAATGAGATCGCATCAAAAACTATCGCACAGAGATTCATAAATCAGAAATTAAAACAACGCTCGACGGCTGATTATATCCGCACGCTATGATAATGGCGGCCATAATGAGAGGGCGCGAATTGTCCCCGTTCTGATTTAATGACACGGAATAATAGCAATCAATACTAGCGGGCTCGGGCGCTGATAATTTCGGGAAGTTTTCAGTGCGGTGCATTGAAATTGTTTTTGTAAGCGCTTGGTTACGGTTTAATGAATTATTAAATATTTCACATACCAAACCTTTCGGAAATCTTACATATACATACATACATAATTTAATTAGTATTATTGTTCGCAATTCTGGATATAGTGAATAGATAATTATTGCGCCTATTTATGCCCATTTTACGTTATACCTGGTACAAGGCAGCCTCGTGTCTTGTGTCTTAATACAACCCGTTACACCCGGATACAATTAGGGACAGGCGCTTAGAAGCCGCAGTACCTACCTATATCAAAGCAGCGACTGCGTTGACTAAATTAACCACTCAAAAGAAACTTTAACAGAAAGTTAGAGAAACCTTTAAAATTATATTTACATACATACATACATATCTTCACGCCAGGTCCCTTGCGGGATAGGCAGAGAGCACAGAGTTATACATATTTATTATAGTATTTTTATTATTACACTATTGGTGACAAAATTGGGTGTAATACTTTAATTATAATTACATGCAATATGTATATATAAACTCATATATAAATTGCACAATTATAATAGCAAATCGGTTTTATCCAGATGCTACAAAAGAGATTACGTTTAGTCGTATAATGTATTGATAATTTCTCTAGCAGTGCAAATATCAACTGGCAATGGAATCATCGTCTGCCTAAAAGGTAAGTTTAGTGTGTTTAAATAGGCCTTGAAAATAAACTTACATAACACAATATTTGTTAGCCGTCAAAATAGTAGCAAAAAATGTTACACAAAACGATATTTTTATACAATTAATAAATTATATCCATTATAATTCATGTTTCATACGGGTAATTACAGCCAGCTTCATTTTTCCATATCTTATCGACAGGAAAATGGCCCGTTCCGGCCTCTATGAATTACAACGGATGTACGCCATCATATCTTTCAGGCACTTAAAGAAAACCGAAAACGGGCCAACAATCCGTAACACAATAAACCAATAAAACATGGGCATAAATAAAAATAACTGCCCCGTTATAAATAAGAAGTGTACGAGTACCAGAGTATATCACAGGAGCTCAGGGCGTCGTGTCACCCACCCTGAGTTATAGCGTCACACAACATAAAATATACAACAAAAACTGTTGTTCTTCCAACAGTTTTGCCCCATATTAAGAATGAGCGTAAACAGAACGTGGATTTGGAATGAGAACACGGGTGGCGTGGAGTACGTGTTTGCGTTAAGTTTCATTGCTGTGGAAATATCGTCAGGCGTTGTGCCGGCAGATTAATTAATATGTTACCAATTGTGTCTTAAGCAATATAAGCAATTTATTTTGCATTTGTTTTTAATTATGTAATAAATTACATCTTTAATTTATTAACATGTTAATAAATTAAAAGTGGACCTTAACAAAACCGTTACACGGCTAATACATAGTTGAAAGTCACTGATAAAAGAAAGCTTATGTGTGGTTTGTGTCTTTGCAAATATTTGTCCAGTACAACATTGTTACATACATATGAAAAAAAAATATGATACCTAAACAAAATAAACGTACAACTAGAAATTCACTTTTGTAGCTTTTTATTAACAACCATGTAAATTAATAGATAAAATTTTCGTACTTACACACATTTTACTTTCCTAAATTAAGGCACAAAAAATGCCAAAATATTCACTTTCTATACACAATCTTGACAAGTAGGTACTTATTATAATCGGAAATTTTATTTAAGAGTTAATTTAATTTAATTTATTTTTAATCTCCAGCATCCCCATGGAATCCGCTGTTTCATCGTCTCCTCCCGATCCGAGCCCAGTTCGCGGGGTAATTCGTTATTTTTATTGTTTTTTGTTATTATCATTCTGTCCCTCGGATTACTGTGTATGATACACGGCGGCAGTGGATGCGTTTAATTGCCAGCAACGCTTCGGACTAAGCGATAAATAATAAGATTAAGGTAGGAATAGTGGATTTGGATGTTTATGAAAGGTCATAAGTCTCCCGTATAGTTTATGCGACGCTATACCTTAGTGTTTTGTTTCGATGTTCATTTCTATGTTGGGTGTAAATTTCAGTTTCTTTTTTGCCCTCGAATATTTCACTCGGTAAACATTGATAACTTAATAATGCTTTGAAATTGTTTTCTATTCCAAATTTTAAAGTTCGATGGTAGTTTTGTTGGATTATTGTGTACTTTAATTATCACTATGGATAGCGAGTGAGTTATTTAAATTAACAAATAATACAAATGTCATTTTTTATGATGGCACTACACGAATTTTCTAATTTAGATGTTGTAGTACTGGCTCGTAGTCTGGATATGTGCCCGGTGTACAGGCATACTCACGTTTACCATAGTGGGACGTAAATGTAACTGGTAACACGTGGGAGTGTACTGCACTCCTCTGTCCACCTCTTCGGCGATTACAGACGTGATGTTCTCTGTATAATTTCTGCTTGGTTAGAATTCTAAAAAATGTAAGCTTCATTGAATATAAGGGACCTATACAAACAACATTGTAGTGTACTATTAATCAACACAAACATACCATGCCGGTTATTGCCAAGGGTCCTTGACATACATGAACCCCAGTAGTTATTAATCGTTTTTCAGTTTTGTCAAAACTTCTCTTAACCCCTAAAGAATACATGTGAAGTGCATTACGAAAAATAAATTACTTAGGTTGAGACTGAATAACTAAGATCCAGTTGATGAGGACTAAATATAGTTGAATTGTGAAATAGAACGTTGGTGTTATATGTATTTCCTATAGTTCAAATTATCAAACTTGCTACTTGACATATTGTTTTAACACGTTAATGCACTTATTTTATGTTCTTTTATGTTCATGCACTTCTTTTATGTATCCGATGGCCAAATATTACGAAAAGTAGTTTTTTCATGTATTAATATAAAGATATATCATGCAAGTGTCAGTGCGGTTAATTTAGTTGTTACTGACATAGTGGCCTCTAATCTAGACATGAACGATCACAAAATTCAATACGAAACACGAATTATTTTAACAACAATTATTTGCTTTACTATGGAAACATATACCTATGTACACCGCCCCGAGCGGGCTTTATACTCGAACCTACCGCCAAATTACAAATTTTATTCCATTAACAATTGTCAGTGGCAAATTCAACAACAGCCTTCTGACGGGATGTTGTGAAATGCTGTCGTTAGTTTTGCTGTATATTTCAAAGTGCTGTCAGTTTGAAACAACAAAATATGAAATGTAACAGATGAAAAACGCAAAATAATATTCACATCACAGTATATCATGCATACTGTTTTTCAAATCTATATATCATGAAAAGCGTTGACTTCCTCGTTTGGGCGTGTTGGTTGCAAGGGCGACTGCTGATTGAAAAGTCCTGGGTTCAAATCCCGGGTCGGGCACTACTGTATGTTTCTAACTTAGATTTTCTAGTAGTGGCTCGGAGTCTGGATTTGTATCCGGTGTATAGGCAATAAATCCACCATCTCTTATCCACCATCTACCATCCGTAGTGAGACGTAAACTTAACTGGCGAAACATGGGAGTGTACTACATTCTTCTGCCTACCTCTTCAAGGATTATAGGCATGATGTTTCGTATGTTACGTATAAAAAGCATTTCACATGTATTCAACGAGCTAACAAGAAACCATAACATCGGTTCTGCGTCCGACGTCGCCGTACCGGATGGTGTGTGGCTTCTTTACAGCGCTACAGCAATCAACGCCGACGTGCGTTATACCGCGTTATGTGAAATTATTACGTTGTGTCGTTCCAATGAAATACTGATTTAATTAACGAACTACCTCAGTTTTAGTCGGCGGTTATTGCAATGACAGAACTCATAGGAGTTAACACAGTAACTTAACGCCCACGAGTTTCGATGCATTAGTAATTATATGACAGGCCTTAACACACGATAGTAGGTTTACTTACAGTATATTAGCCTTTATAAAAGTTCTCATTGTTTTTTTTATCAACTATTATTTAATATTATATCATACAGGAGGATGTAGTTACACAAATGTTACATTAGGATAAGAGCATATGGTGAGTTCCACAAAGTTTTATCATATTAGAAAATTCACTTTACTATTGCAAATGATTGAAAGTAAAGAATAAAACATTCTGCAGATGAAATTCACCATAAATTAATGAGTAATAAAGAATGAATGATTCAGGTCATTCTTCTATCACATTTTCTCTTGCGAGTTGCCTTGTACAGTTGTCTCAAACATTATGTATTTGGTCCTTTAATTTACTCCCAATAAATATTATAATAATAATTCTAATGAAACAATGCTATTTATCTATATTGTATATAAATATAAACACTTAATTTTTACATTACTTTTGTGTAAAATAATACTTTAATCTGTTTATGCAACTAAGTGAAGAATGGTCGCATAAATTGATAAACTTTTTTAATCATACCAAATTTTATTTTAATCTTATATTCACTTTGTAAATAAAATGAAATTAAGTAAGTTTGTTGACTTATTTAGAATAAAAGCAATGACACTATTTCAAAATGTTTGAATCTATATAGTAGGTATCAAAATACTTCATTAATAAAAAAAATGTCCAAATTTAAGTAAGACATTTTATCATTTAATATAAAATACAATCACTACTAGTATACATTTAAAGGCTTACAAATTACAACACTACAATATAGATGTATCTGCAAATATACATACGAAAAAGGTATTTGCAGAAAATTTTTGACACTAAAATGGTAAAAAATACATTCAGCATAAATTTTTGATATGTAAGAAAAAAGGTAATACTAGTAAGTATTTTTTGTTTTTAATAATGACGGATTTTAGGTATTATAGTGCACAAAAATGTAATAGTACAATTTATAATACAAACATGAAAATTATATGTATAGTTATATGAAGTACATTATTTACACTGAAGTACATGTTTAACATTGCCTAGTTTAAATAATCGGTCACGTTTATTTTGTTACATTAAAAACACGTTTTCTCCAAAATTCCGCCAAATCCTTAAACTTCACGCAACACGGCCTTTGTCTTCTAGGGCTG
>DWFO01004019.1:0-11721 GCA_018246595.1 Mimoniades nurscia nurscia
TGGAATAGGTGGTGAGCCTATTGCCATATACCGGGTATGTATCCACACTCCGAGCCACTACTAGAAAATCTAAATTAGTGGCCGACCAGGGAATCGAATCTAGGACCTCCCGTTCGGCAGTCGCACTTGTAACCAACACGACCAACGAGGAATCAAAACTAATTACAAACATACATTCAATTAAGCATGTTCGAAGCACGTTGGCGGTGCACTAAATTGTTGTCGGCATTGTACTCGTAAACCATCGTTTACTGTGGAAATTGCGATTGAAGTTCGAGATATATGAGTATCAGTAATGGAAGACAACATACATACATATGTACATAAATGATATGTGTCGTATCGAACACGAAAGTTATATGCAAAGTGCTATTTGAAACGTAGGTATGTACATTTTAGGAATTTTGCATCAACATGAAACTTGCGTTGAAGGTTCGAGCAGATTTAGTTTTATTAAAATGATATTCACTCCTCGTCTATACCGTGGGGAGTGAAGACAAACGTTTCATACCTGATAGGTATGCCTTCTAGACTAGTCTATTTTAAAATCGTCGAAAGAGCAATACATTATGTATTGATGACTGACAAACAAAAGAAAATGGACCATCCATCATTTTCATGTACTTTACCAACGTCATTCATTTAAATGTGATACAAAGCGCGCAAAGCCGGATATAATTACTTAATATCAGTTTTAATAAAATGATAATCAACTTGGTGCAACTATATTAAACTTAATCCTTTGCTTTGATAGTTCTCTATTAATTAACGCCGATCCTTTGATATCTATATAATATTAAGGGAAGGAGTGAATTTCTTTTGAAATCAGCAAACTACTGGCGCGGACACAGGCATTACATACGTGAAGCTTTCTTAGTACAGTTTACTATGTATGTAGTATGTATGTCTATTTATAGCAGTAGTCTGTTTTGTAAGCAATGGAATCTAAGTATAAACACCAGGTGTATATTTTTCAAAGTTCGCGATAATAATCTGTGAGAGTAGGACGTTTTCGCAGGTCTGTAGAAGACTTTATAGGAGAATGGACGTATAGAAAAGTCGTTAAATTATCATGGTGTTTAACACTAAATTAAATAATGGTTCTAACACATCTCAGATTCGGAGGATATATGTGAATTAGACCCGTATGTTGTATGTTGAAGTATGTATGTTGAAGTATGTATGTTGAAGAACGGTAAATGAGTTGATGACAACCGAGAGTCGTTAAGATAGCGTTTTCATGTCTATTCCTGTACATATGTAGTTTTTAACCGTCTCGAAAAGCGGAAGTTCTCCATTTGTTTGTATTTTTTTAAGTTCGCTACGTCAGAAGTTCGTCATTTAAGAACGGATCAGGAAAATTCTTTTTCATTTGCCAGGTTACTCTTTCCGGTTCGTCCCATTTAAATTTGAAAATAAAATACCAAACCTCAGGGTGAAAAAATAGGATTAAATTTTCCATGGGCTCGATTTTTATTTATATTTTTATTCTAGTATGAAACAAAAATTTTGTTCCAGTTTTTTATTCAATATCAATTTCTTGTATTATGTCATCCGTTACATCTAGATATGTTGTCTTTTCCCACATATCACGATATTAAATTTGCTAGTTATTTAATCACTATAGGTGTTGGGCCAGGATTTAACGTACTGTATAAATAAATAATAATTCATACGCTTGTTGTTAGTGTCATGGATATAAAAAGTATACATTCGTTCAGAATTCCCCGGGCATCGGAAACGAAATCTGAGCTACGTTACATGTCTATATACATATGTGTCAGTTATAAATTAAACTTGGGAAGTTCTGCACGGTAAAACATAGTCGGTAAAATATATGTATACATTTTATAGAATTCCCACTCTCCAACAGTCCGAATGATCATTTTATACAACAAATGCAATGTGTCTACGTCTGTAGATATTAACCACCTATCATTGTCTAAATTTAAGGGATGTGTTCTATATTAATTATTCTCTATATTAAGCAATCATTAAGATGTGTACGATTTAATATGTTCAATTACGTATGGGTAACGTGATAATATCACCTTTGAATAAATTTTCAGTATCGCTTAAACTTGTGTTTTGATCCGGGAATATACGCAACCTTTTTCCTTCACTACAGCGGAAGTCGATTACACATTCATATATCTTCGTCTCATAGGCGAAGTGAGTAAGTAAACACAGTTATCAGAGCAAAAGAAAAGGCAGTTGGTGTGGATAAGAAAAATTGAATAATCCTAATACAGGGCACAGACTCGACTACTTTTGTTTTAGGATTTTACGAAACCGATAACGATAAAGTTATTAATAAAGTTTTTTATTGACACCATAAAATAACTATCGGTTGGAATTTTAGTGGTAGCCCTGCTGTTGACCTTATGGAATAATCTCGGCCCGCATTTACATGGTCCTTACAGTTTGACAAGTGTGGTAACCAAACATCGGTATGTCTATCCTTCCAAACTACTCCTCAAGAATAGCAGTTTCCAAATACTTTTGACTTAACTTTATAGTCCGATACGTAGTGTATGTTTGAAAAAAAAAATAATGAACAGAATTAACTTTCTGTTAGGTATTCGCATACTTTTTAAGCTGAGAGTCTAACATGGACAATTTTAGTAAAAAAAAGTAACTTCATGTTAATACAGTTATATACGCTACATTTTAAGATTATCAGTAGGTACCTACATATGTATAATCAACATCAGTCATCATCATCAATCAATTCAAAAGTATGATTTTCAGACTAAATGTAAAATTCTTAATCTTCTCCATGAATCAAACGATGTAGCGAATACTTCACATTTTAGATTATTTACGAAACACAATTATACACGTAGTGTAGTACACACTGTTTTGAAAATTTATTGTAATAGAAAGAGTTTCGGATATTAAATACGATCATTATTGCTGTACAGCTAGTTCTATTAGAGTTGTACTCGTATGTTACGTACAAACCCTTGTTAATAATACGAGGCAATATAATTTTAGCGGCTGCTCGTGGCGGCCATTGTAAATTGTAACTCGCCATGGAGTGTTTATGAACATTAGTTACTCGAACGTTTTGGCTGTAATTACTCGTATTAAATAGGTTTCTTGTACAAATTATAATTTGTAATGGACACGAAGGGAAATGGAACGGAATACCTGAAATCTCATTATCGTCATCATATGCCTATTGCATAAATCCCACGACGGGCAGGCGAGTTGGGTATCGCAGTACACAGCTTTTCGCACCGCCTATGCTGTTGCCTATACGCAGCCAGGTCACTTAGCTGTGCGTGCGTAGGCAGATCGCGCCTCATCATGATCAGCCAGCGCCGGGTTTAGTCGCCTCTTACGACACCCTGTACTCCGGCATGGGGTAGGGCAGTGTATTCTTACTCTGCCCCGACACGGATGACGCCTGAAATCCGACAGTAATGAAATAGACAAACCTCTATTTAACCGTTTCATTTTCTCCTCTATTTTTCGTTTTCATATTTTCCTAGCTATCCGTTGTTTTCACGTGTGTATTATAAACACCTATCACCTTACAACCTCTTGTTATTTCTTTATCACTTCCGTCAAAAGATTGTCTAGTAGAGATCGCTAGTTAGCGATAAGGGCGCCTTTACTCGGATCTCCACTTTTCTGTATGAAATAAAAATGGTGAATTGCGAATTTAAAGTCTCTATGCTATACTGTAAGTCAATCCAAGTTAAAATGAACAAGATTAAATGAAATACATTTCACGTAAAGCTTTGACACTTCACCGCCAACGTAGTAAATTGTACTTTGTTGCAATCTGACCACACACTATTGTTCCTTAGAGAGTTTATTTTTAAAGAAATGCTTTGTATATACGTAAGTTGTGAACAAGTTTAATATGTAACTAGTTAAACATATAGTACAGACTGCACAACCACGATTATAGTAGGGTATGAGAATTATAATAAATATCGCTTGTGAAGCCCACTTCACCAAACTACATTTCGGTTTATCGACTAAACCATGTCTTATCACAATTTACTAATTTTCTTATACAAAAGCTTTTAATGCAATAAATTGACAATATAATTTCAGCACAATATAATCATAATTCCGTCTATGATACTCGTAAACATTCATTACATTAAACATCATTACTACGTTAATTTCCCTGAAAACAAACTCCATGCACAGTAAGCATTTGAGCTATCAATTCACTTAAACGGTGGCCATGAAAACCATTACAGGCTTCTTAGGATTACTGTTTGGCCACAACCGTATTCAGTAAATAAATCCATCATTTCACTTTCACGATTGAGCCTAAATTGGTGCCTCTAAAGCCTCACGCTGTTTGCGGCAGGCGAAATTCATAACAAGCAAATTTTGGGAGTAAGGTTTTATTACGCAAGCTATGTATGTATAGTATGAATTCCTGAAGAACTTTGTAAGCTAGATGACTTACTTATTTCCTTTACTTAAAAATTTTATTATCATTATCATAAGCTTGTCTGAGCCCATTTCTGGCCATAAACTATCCCTCATGCGGATCTTCATTCTATCCTTCAAAGAAGCTTTGAGGATTCCATTCGCTTCTTTCAACTGGTCGACTGCGCTGTGAGCATCCACGTTTTAGGTCCTTATGTGATGTCCAATAAGACACATTTGTATGTTAGGGTAAACCTAACTTTGAAGAGTTTCGCGAAAGAAAACATTGCACTGCTGCGTAAGCCTTACAGAGCCTTCGGTGTTATACGCGAGCCTCGTATTATTTCGTATGTATGCTTACCCCTTTGGATATGGACCGTAACCACTGGGACGTATTTTTATGTAAGCGACGCTCGAAGCTATAGCTCACGGAGGATATCCACTGTTAAGTTGAGGGGAAGCGAAAAGTGTCAAGACTATTTAGAAAAAGAAAATAAAAGGGATGACGAAAATCAAGCTTCATCACAATAATAACTCTAGGGACTGATCATGTGAGAACGGCGAAAGAATACAAACACGTACTCGTGGTTCGAATAAACGTCGAAAGCAAGAACATTTATAGATTTTAGTTGGTTAAACTTCGGCATAACCGTCTGTCGTGAACGCGGTGGAATGGTTTCCCTGACTTATTTATTTATTTCACGTATTTCATGGAAGCACAATGAAAAAAGAAGGATGTTATCTTTAATACGAAGGTTCTTGTTATATGGTATTCAAAGGAAAACAATATTGTATTCTACATACTATGCTCATGTATAATTAGGGGGAAATAACAATTTTTATACCCTCTGTTAGCAAACAAAATAAAATACTTTCCTTATATACTGGCACCAATTCCGAACTGTAACATAACATCCGTATCTGTCAATAGCAAATATAATTGATATGTTAATAAGTCTCGAATAATTTTCTTTATAAAGTGCGGGGAGTGCTGTTACCGTTAACCTTTACCAACCTTTTCCGTACCTGGTAAGAGGAGGTTTCGATTATTACGAAATACATTCCAAAATACTTATTGAATAAGCAATTAGCAAAGATTAGTCGTGTGTACACGAACATATTTTAGTAATACAGGGTATGTTGATAGGTGACAAGTAAATATAAATAATTCATACATACATCTATGTAGCAAATTGACGAATTGCCATTAATACACGCTAACACAGAAATGAATACAAGTACTATGTGTTACATTCGATTATAATAAATTACATATGTCGGAAGAGACTGCTTTATTATTCCGTCGCGAGAAATATAATTGTGTCGGCGACAAGACACAATTAATTTCTTTGCGACCTCGTCGTAGGTACGAGTAAGTGCCCTAACAAATCAAAGGAAAAGCAACCTTTTTCCGTATATCTAAATTGTATCTAATAATAGAGACAGAAAAAATATATTATTATAACTTCCTTAATCCTGTTTGAAAACGGTTGTTTCGTAAGCTTATATTCAAGTCCTTTTAAATGTATGTATATTGTGAAGGTACAAAAATTTATTCATGTTTGAAACTGGTTGCTTCGTAGGCTTATATTCAAGTTCTCTTAAATGCATATATGTGAAGGTACAAATATTTATTCAAGTTTTGAAACTGGTCGCTTCGTAGGCTTATATTCAAGTTCTCTTAAATGCATATATGTGAAGGTACAAATATCTATTCAAGTTTTGAAACCGGTTGCTTCGTGAGCTTATATTCAAGTTCTCTTAAATGCATATTGTGAAGGTACAAATAATTATTCATGTTTGAAGCTGGTTGCTTCGTAGGCTTATATTGAAGTTCTCTTAAATGCATATTGTGAAGGTACAAATATTTATTCACAGGCTAAAAAATATCTGCCTATATAAATTTATATTTATATGGATATATGTAGTTTATCAACGCTCTGGTTACCATCAAAGGATGCTTACTTTGAGATCAGTTGTCGATATGTGGACATGTCCCAAGATAATATAATTATAAGAGATACTTATATACGAATAGTTACTGTTCATTCGCTCAGTGTTCATCGACATACGTTGCCTAACTATGTAGATTGCATGAAAAGCTATATTATTTAAAAGGGGTTATATGCAACCTTTATATATTCACCTTAAAAGTAAACTCTTCACGTCGATATAAAAATATTTAAAAATTGACGGGTAGTTTCAAAGACTGTTCCAAACGTACCAACTATGTAATTCTTTATATTTGTGTAGTTGGACGAAATATGTATGATAAAGTGTCTTAGACGTACATAATGTTGTAAATGTGGATGTTGGTTCGAAATTTATATCTCCATACTTTATATATTAGTTTTCCTTAGAACATAGTTTTTTGTGTACCTATGATAAATATTTTTTAATACCTTCTACCTTCTTTTTAATACCAACTAGTTCTTGATCATTAATCTTTTTTCAGAGACCTCTTTCATCTACTCGGATGTGGGGTCACCTAGCTCTCAACTAATTGGTCGCTTGGACTTTTAAATTATGGTCCGGGCACACTGAGCATTGCCTTAGTTTGGCTATTAGCGAAACGAGTTTGCAGCGGTGTGTGTGATGCAGTGCACACTTTATGTATTGTTTAAATGCACACGTGGTCTTTATGGGCGGATGAGCGTTGCATACTGCATTAATAGATACATTATCATACATCGTATCGTCGACTATAGGTTCACCACGTACTCCATAGTGTGACGTCATCGTAACTGGTGCAACGTGGGAGTGTATTACTCTCATCTGCCTTCCTCTTCGGGATCACAGGCGCGATTCTACGTAGTATTTTATAGAGATTCAGTAACGTATTTGGATTATATAATGAGCTTTCCAATAACGAATCGTTATATGGTATATTTATATATGTTTAATCAAGATTGAACTTATGAAAGTGGTATTTTGCTTTTCGACCATTTTATTCTTTCACTGTTAGACACGGATCTCCTCTCAAAGTGAGAGGGTTTTGGCCATTGTGTACCCGCTGGCCAAGTGCAGGTTAGCAGATTTCATACGCCTTAAAACACTTTTTTATGAAGTGATATTTGTCTTTAAAAGGCTAATAGTGGAAAGAAGTGCACGCCAGGATTTGAACCCAGGCTCTCAGAGTGAAAGACTGAACTTCAGATTTCAAACCAATAGGCTATCACTGATGACGTGCTCACACAAATTGTCATATTTGTGGCATGATTAGAATTAATTTCGTACAAAAAGCATAATGATATAATAATATCCTACACTAACATATCTGTGCGGAAGACATGAGTCATTGACGTAATTAATACTTTAACGTTTTAGCGTTGGTGACTAGTGAAATAGAGTCAAAGGAGTGAAATAGTGTATTTTTCCTAGTCGCTAGTTTATGACAACGATATTTTTTTTCCCTACAGCATAAAACTTCCTTCCCATGATCCATTTGCGGCTGAAAGGTCTCAGTCCAATTTCCTCGGTTTTTTACTGAATTCCTGTTTTATTGTCAAATCGCATTAATAACTGAAATGGCTGGATAAGTTTATAAATACAGTATGTCAATCATAGGTCCAATTATTAAAACAATTATGTATGCCCATAGTATAAACCTATAGAACTATACACAACGACGAGTAACAAACAGATCGCGAGACTTCATGATGTAGACGTGTAAATAACACGGTAACTATGGGAACAAGTAACAGATGGATTAATCAACACATAGCGTAACGCAAGAATAGCCACGTGTGTTGCGAAGAAGCAAAAGTGGCAGCCAATAGAGCTTATCATGGAAATGGAATACGTGATTATATTTGCGTAGCGCAAATACCAATCTCATACGAAGGATTTGGAAGAGCACAAGTTTGTATAATTGATTCTCAGTTAAATCAGAACAGTAAATATTAACGAACTCAATATTTCTTTACTCAAATGAGAATAAGGATGGGTACTAAAAATTGGCAAACATTTTTTTATATCTTATTCCTGTAATGGCTATAGAGCCTGTATAATGAATACTCATTGGTGCTAACTGTTAACAGTGCTATTCGTAGACCTATTCGAGGTTTGCTGCCGACGCCGACGTCCGGGGCGTCAATGGTCGCTTGTGCCTATTGCCTATAAATTTGTTGCTCTCTTTATATGTAAAGAAGCGGCGTGACACAATGAAATCTATGGAATAATACTTTTTTATTGAACTCAATTTACCATTATTCCTGTATAGATAAGCTGCAAGCCACGTCATTTACCTGTAAACAATAAGAAAATAATAAGCAATCAGTATAATGTTGATGTAAGCTTGAATGAAGGAACGGTTTTTTAAAAGGAATTGTAGTTACCTAGGATTGTATGTCTACGAAACAAACAACGTAATACATTTGACAATATTTATAGCAGGGTATTTTTAGGAGAGTGCCTGTAAAAAAATACTTGGAGTTCGGGCACGCTATCAGCTACATATTCCATATTCATATAAGGCTACGCAGCCGAGTAAAGACCTATTTCAGAAACGTATTGTAGAATGTGTACTGCCTATTGCAATCTGCCAATATATGACATAGCATGTATACGTGCTGTAGATATTAATTGTAATGAAACTGATGATTTCGTCACTATATCGTGCCGGCTAGTTATTGACGTATGAGCGGAAAACTTTTTATAACCTGAGTTATGCGCGTGGACCCATTATAAAATAATGAACACAATAGTTATATATTAATATTTAATTTTTAGTCAATTAAGGTCAGACCCAGCTATACACCGGGCATATATCCAAACTCTGGGCCACTGCAACAAAATCTAAGTTAGAAAAATGCGCGATCTGGGATTTCAACCCAGGACCTCTTGATCGACAGTCGCGGTTGCAACCAACACAACCAACGAGACAATCAATAGTGATTAATCTCTGTTATAATGTATGAGAAGAAATAAGTATTGAATTTATGACGCCTATTTTTTCCCATGATTTATACACGTGATATAAGAACACTGGTCTAAAATAGGTGGTATGTAATAACTTGATTCAATTGCATAACTTTATTCAATTGCATCCACCAAGAGTATACTATGTAAGAGTATAAAATAACGAATATATAAATGTTGCCGCTGCACTTGATTATTTATTTGAATGTAGCTCAGATTAAGTAGTGGAGCTTTGAGTCAACGTATATAAAGGCTCGAGAGTCGTTTACAGACCCATTGTATAGACTCGCTTTGTTGTGACAGGCGGTTGAAAGCTCTTGTAGTACAGCATAAGTAATAATGCCCACCCATTCCGTGCAGCATACGTTTCCAACAGCGAACATTGTAACAATACGTACACTACCGTGACAGTCCATGTGAAGATAAATTGGGGTATTTATGAATCTAATAAAACTTTTACAATATTCATAAGGTTATTGATTTACACTGCCTACATGTATATTATTATTATTTCTTTTTGACAATTTTCGCTAATGTAGATAATGCATGATAAACAGAATACAACTTTTACGCGCCAACGCTGTTTTTACTCGCTCGACATGTATGTATTGTTTTGATTCTGATTACTCAATTTGAATTTATAATGTAATGTAATGAAGTATGATTTGTACTTCAGAATATGTATAACATAATAGAATCTTATTATTGGATCTGTAATTTGTCGGATTACAAGGTATCGTTTTGAAAAAAAATCCGGACTATAAGGGGTCTTAGGAATTTCTCTAGATATAATTCGACAAATTCGATAGTTCGACACTGCCCTGCAAAACGTTTTTAGGGATAACGGAGGTCCACTGTATGAAAACCAAGTTAGTTAAGGTTTTATGACTGTATTTCGTTTACGGATACTAACGGCAATCTTCTTAACCTTTACATTACGTTCCTGGAGTGTGAGGGATTTTGGTTACATCAAATTCAATACATTGATGGATATCAACCCACACTTGGCCAGCGTGGCAGACATTGGCCTTAACCCTCTCATTCTGAGAGGAGACCCAACAGTAGAACGATAAAAAGGTCGAAAAAAAAATTCAATACAGTATTCAGTTTATATTGAGCGTCTCCAGTGTTATCAATTCTGATAGAAAAAAAACGTGATGTGAATAAATAAAAACTTTAATGGAAAGGTCATTGAATTGGATATTATTGGTATTGGACTCACTGAAGTAATACTTAATAGGTAGGTATCTATATGTCTTTAGATTGGAATTTAGAATTAAGAACGAAAGAACAGCTTTAAACATTGTAAATTTCCCTAGTTTGGACTAGTGCAATGTTATTACCTATGTACATAGAACAACTGAGAGTGATATTATAAAAATGTGCTTTAATATACATTATGCATTTTGATTTCTTCGTGTGATTTTACGTTGAAATGAAATAGGTAGATATGTTTGAATTTTCATTTCCTACGATAGTGTATTTTTGTATAGGTATATACCGATGTTATTTACTCTGCAATCAAGATCAATTATAATCAAGAATATAATTAAACATGTTTATGTTACATGTAGTAACGCACTTAATTTCCCCGAGTGTAACAATGCTATTAGCTGAACATATTTCAATACGGTTCACCGAATGTATACATAGTATCTACATAATATATAGCCATGTTTTCCCACAATTCATAATTTATGACCACGATGGCGATTTGGGAAGATATGGCTGTATTAAATGTAAGGAAGTTTTCAGTGGGTTTTTCGACATACTCGACTTTGCTGTTTTCGGATATTGGCACCACGCCATACTGGCCTGTGAACTCAAGCATTACTTTTAATTCGTTGAATTTTCGTATCATCATCATCAGAAGAAGTCTACTTACTGGTGGTAATAGGTTTCCACTAAGAGGGTTTTGTTCGTAATCTCCACGCTAGGTATGCGGGTTAGGGATTAGAATATTGATAATGAATGCTTTTGACAGGTGTCGTAAGACGATCCTAGCTTCAACTTAGGACTCCATGCCTACGTCATCTGCTTATGGTGCCTATAGTGACATTAAATGTGCTATTACAAGAACAACGGCGACATCAACACCAACAAACAAATTATTATCTATAATATAAAAATAAGTCGGGTTTTCCTTCCTGACGCTATAACTTCAGAACGCACGAACCGATTTCCACGGTTTTGCATTCGTTGGAAAGGTCTCGGGCTCCGTGAGATTTATAGCAAAGAAAATTCAGGAAAAATTTCAAGATAAAAGCAGGAAAACAGTGAAAATCATTTTTCACGTACAGCGCCATCTCTGATACATAGCACCTACTAAAAAGACATGCCGAATTTGATTGAGGCAACCATTATTAACGGAAAGTACGCAGGTGAA
The DNA here is from genome assembly GCA_018246595.1 of Mimoniades nurscia nurscia. Lineage (NCBI taxonomy): Eukaryota > Metazoa > Arthropoda > Insecta > Lepidoptera > Hesperiidae > Mimoniades > Mimoniades nurscia. The sequence continues at coordinate 11,708 of DWFO01004019.1, forward strand.
AATGTATGTATTCC
>DWFO01004020.1:0-11720 GCA_018246595.1 Mimoniades nurscia nurscia
ATGAATCAGATTATGTACAACCGGCAATATATTGTGAACGTATGTTTCCGTGTCGCAGCCGGAGGAGACAATTATTACAAGACCTTACACACCTTGATTCTAATAAGAAACGCATGACATCAGCACAGCCAGTCGACAGGGAGCCGGGCCTCGCTCCAATTCACTAGAAATTTAAAAATATGTCCAATACAACGCCACCGTACGTGCCGGTATTGCTGTAGTAAACGTGCTCAGAGGACGGTAAGGAGCTATTTACACATACAAACATATCTAATGCAAATCGCCGGAAAAATGTACACTCGAGATGTACACTCGAAACGAATCCATACGAACGCGACGATACTACAAATCCCCGATTACGTCACCGGCTCGTATGTCCGTCAACAAAAAATCCACCGCATCCGGCTTAGAATTCGTGATGACCACGTTATCAGTGTGAAGTGAACGATAGAACGAGAACCGGTCGCGAGACACGACTCAGCAATTACACGAGAGCAGGCGGGCGGCTCCGTGAAAATTATCGCGGTGAAAACAACGTATATATAGGAGTATTGGTTAAATGTTGTGGAGCAGGAGGATTGTCCCGTGGCGTGCTAGTCGGGTCGAAATATGAGCGAGTTCTCAGCGGTGGAGAGAGCGCGCCTCGGCACCCGCCGGCCGACTGTCGTGACAGAAGCAATACACTAACGAATAAAACACACACATTTGCCGCAAATAATAATTCACCTTCAAAATAATTGCCGCATAACTCAAATCAGATATAATGGTCGACCGCTCGGAGCAATTGCTCCAGATTGCGAAATTCGCTATTAAAATATGCGCAGCTTTCCTCCGCACCACGAGCGAAGGACTCGGGCGCAATCTTAAGGTTGCCTATTATCCGCCACGCTCCGAAAACCACCAAAAGGTGGCAAGCAGCACCCAGAACAGCGGAAAAATTTTGAAACCAGTTGCACAAGCGACACTCATATTAAACAGTATAGAAGCGGTTAACTTATAGCGGCGATTATCTATACAAAAAAATCTACTAATTGGATGTTTACTTCACCGGAACACACTATCGTATCGCGATACTCTCTCAGGCTCAATTCGACACAACATCAACAATGGACACACGTTATAACTTACCATTGGAATAGACACGAAGATTACATTCATAGTTACTTCCTTACCTGAAACAAAAATGACAAGATATTAAATTGCGTAACGTAACATCACTCGTAACAAACGATATTAAAACTAAACAGGGTGCGCTCACGATGCGCGCTAACGCGACGCTCGTTTGGTCCAGAACGACATTAAATTACGCGAGAGACACGAAAACGTCCAGATGCCGTAACGGCAATTACAAGCGTAAGAGACATGGAGGCGGACGAGCGAGCATTATAATGGTAGATTATAACACACAATAACATCGAACGCGAACATTCTTGAGAAATTACGAAACAAACAATCAAGAAAGTCACAATGACAAAGAAAAGAAAGCGCACTCTCTTGCATTATAAAAACGCATCACGTAGGTACTGTTTATACAAAAGTGCGCCAGAACCTTCTATGGGGTAACGTCGCGAACGAATTGAAATTTAAAATTGAACAGAAACATTAAGGAATGCTTTGTACGGTTAATGGATTTTATAATATACATAGTTTCATTCTAAGTAACAAATTTCATAAGACATTGCGACTTATCCAAATATTTTTTAAATATAAATTATTTGGGCAAAAGCGTCTACGTTTTTAATGACGGATGCAAAATAATATCAGTGCGTATTATACGGAAACATCGATTCAATAGTTAATTTGTGTGAAGGCTGTTATTATTTAGCGATCATTTAAATTATATTCAACAACGTGTATGCATTGTTTGCGAGACTAGAAATCATTTACGTTGGATAGATCAATGGCAGAATTGAAATTCAATTTATGCGTATTATCGAAACGTTAATACAGATATGGTTGCACAATACTGTGTAGACAGAGGACCTTGGCGTTTTCAAAGGTAATGTATTATCAATCATAAATCCGCCAACAATAGAGCACATGGCGGACCACATAGTGGTAGGTAGCATGAAATACTCCGAAAGGTGGCCCCGAAACGACGCGTGCGCACTGACAGCCGCCTCACAGCCAGTCACGAATTCGAAAACAGATTGATTAGAAAACACGACCTGTGCAAACCGTGAATTATTAACCACAGAAAAAAAACGCAACACAGAGACATGAATTTAAACCAAACTTTTGGAGAAATCGTTAAAAACGATAAATTAATAGTAGAAAAGTAACATTAAATAAATACCTAATGAGACGAACACAATCGTGTGCAAGTCACAATCTTATTACGTAAAGATACGTTACCTAATTTTAATATTCTACAGATAATCCTAACAAAACACAGAGAACAGATAAATCAATTCTCATATTAAAAATGAAGGTTTACTGCACACGTATAATTTATATCATTAACAGCATATAAAGGGCCAGGTGATAAAAATAACAAGCTTAGATGAATGACATAACAGACTAGACTGCGAGGCACACAGCTAACTGTGTACGGGTCGGTGGCAAGATGGCGCCTTGACCGCGCACTCCGTGACGACAATTATCGCGAGCCATGACACTTTTAGCACGTTCCGAATCGTTCATCAGAATAAACATCAACAAACAATACTACGAGTCTCCGTTGCGACCTCGCCCCCACCGGCATAAGCTCATGAAGATGGACCTCGGTTGAGTAGAGGATAACACAGGCTTATCCCAGAAAAATAAATTAATTAATCCGGTATATAACTTAATCCTTCAAGCTACAGCAAGCGACCATTGAACAAAAACGACATCTAGAACCTAACCCTATGCACTCGATTATTTTTGCAACACATCAACAAATTATCATATTAATTAAGCCACAATTGGAGTAGAAAATAATTAGCCACGGCGTCGTTGAACAAAAGAAACTCAAAGCTCGTTGGAAGTCATTGAGGCGATCGAATAAAAGCGTCCCGTAATGAGGTCGTAGATCAATCAGACAAGAGAGACGGCACGCGCCGAGCGTTCTGCGCTTGCGCATCTTTAGGGTTGCGCCATTGAACGTTTGCCTCTACACTTTTGAAATGTTTTCGATGCACAGTAAACATAGGCGGACAATTTTATACATAATTTAACAGTCATGTGCGAAATTTATTTCATAATTCAATAAACTGTTACATAGTCAGTCACACATATTACATTGTTGACATAACAAACCGGTTTTATGAAATTTTATGTCCCTATGAAACCATTCAAATATTTATACATAATATATTCTTCACGCAATTAGCATCGCGATTAGCGATTTAAATCGGACGGACACGTTCTGACAGATAGACAGACACCCCGGCAGTCAATCTTTCGACAAAAGCACGACGAATGCCATTTCTCGCCACGCATCGTTCAATATAGATGTTTTACTTACTTTACTCTACTTAACATGTAAGGTACATAGCTACGTAGGTCTTATAAGGACGGCGAGGTATAATAGTGCGATTCGCGCCGCTCGAGGTTCCCAATGCCACATTTCGAAAGCGAATGGGACATACGTATATTAAAGGCTCACCATACGCATTACAGCATAACGCATGTGCAAAAGTACGCCATAATAATATCTATTAAACTGTCGAATTGATATTAATCACGTTTCGTAATTGATTGTTCGTGTCTCTAACACGTACATACATAGCTCAGCTAACGAACTAAACGCGATTGACGGAATTGTCGGCGAACCGATCATTGAGAATTTCCTGAGGTTCACCAACTCGTACTTAAAAACTAGTATTCAAGATTTCCGTTGTTCAGCAAACTCAAGGAGATCAATGTATACAATTACGTGCTAAGCAGCTGCCGGTGCCAGGCAGACATTATTATGTTGTAGACTAGCGTGCGTAATTACATAAATGGCCATTTACGGACCTTCAATACAACGACACGATTGGGCTCCTGGACCTTAGCTCCGGCTTAAAGAATGTGTTTATAAAGTACAATAATAATATGGTGAAATTTAAACTGGATTGCGGATAATTTTTCAAAGAATATTATTACACCGTTAGTAATCAGGGCATACAAAGTGAAACATACGAGTGTTCCGACGACGTATCCTGACGATTGAATGTGGCCAACGGAGGCCGTTGGAAAGTTAGCAGGTCGGCAACGAGCGCAGAATACTAATGAACAAAAATACGATACCTGAGCACGCATCCCAACACAGGACAGCAACGCGGCAGTACGGAGCGCTTAAGAGATTAAACAAAACATAATACATCCACGACGATGCAGCAGAAATACAAGGTTAACCAAAAAAACCGAAAACAACTACTACACGACAATACTAAACTAGCAGTTGGTTGGTTAATCTATCCACGATTAACTCTGACCGCAAAAAATTAAAATATCGGCCACGACAAATAGCGGCCTCCTCCTCACGCTGCCGCTCGAACGTAGAGACAATGACGAATCATAATTATTACAACAATACCACAAAAAAAATACACATAAGAAACAAGCAGATACGAGTAGATCGACGACGGAAGGAACGCAATATAAATTTTTTACGAAGGTAAACTAGTATGGGAAATGAAAGGATGATCTTAAGAGATGCCACCAGTAAATGTCAAACTTTATTTAATGTACGCGATGAACTTTGCGAGTCTCCCGGTACCAACGACGGTGTGTTCATAGTAAACAATTTATATATACATACATATGTACATACAATTTTATCCAACGTATTCAACATACATTCTGATAACACAGTTTACAATGTCACCAATCGTACAAAGAGCGAGTAAGATGTGGAAATATGTGAAAAAATTTCATTACGCGAACCAACTGCGTCGCGAATAATACTCGAGATCTGTGCGATTTATAATAAAATTGAATCAAGGTTATCTAATAATCATCATGAGTCAGGTGATCGTGCGACCGGTACTTGCGATTCTACTTTTGTGGATAATCCAATTGATTATTCAGTTCTCAATAAACGTTAAACGGTCGATACACCCACTCTTGTGTTCAGTATAGAACAACATACTTAGAACATTAACATTTTAAAAATGACCTTACATAGAAAACTAAAAAAAATATGCTGCTAAATATGAAACGATTAATACTAAAAAAAACGTTTGTTAACAAAGGAAATAATCACAGATAATAATAGTTTAGTAACATTCGATACCAATTAAAGTGCCAATAGAGATTACGGTTTTGCAAGGCGCACAGCGGCGCGCCGCCCGGGCGGGTGCAGTGTAACGATTTTGGTGCATACCTTAACACAATTACCACTCGGCTGGCTCACGTTGCGCTTATCGAAGGCAAAATCAGAGCGAGTTAGGTGACCGTGCCTTTCACGGAACCCTGGACACGCCCTACCAACATTACCTTCACTCCGCATCTAGGCATAACTAGCACCGTGGCTCCATTATTCTAAACTGGTGTCGCATAAATACCGCGCGCTTTCGCTACAATTAAACCGAGTGCACTAGTTTCACAATTATTAATAAAACCGCTGAACAGTAAAACTTCGACCGGTAGTAATACGACACTTGCCACCCACGCCCCGTTTACTCAACTCGACCGACAAGCTCTAGGAGACGGCGGCTCTGATCGTAGCAAAATGATCCTCGCATCGAACAGTGATAATACGTTTCACATCGTGATTTTGAAAATTATTACATTATACAACGCGTGCATGTTGAAATTGAAAAAAAATTACGGTCCGCTATAATTTCGAAACGTATCAATAGTGACTAAGACATTCGATCGGCTGCTAAGATATACTGCTTATAAAATACATAACCGTTTTACAATTACGAGTAATAAAACGTAAAGTAATTAATCGTATTCGCCGATCAAATTGGGATCAGAACAAATATTCAGCCTTAAACTGAATGTACGACAGTGGATATTGTCGCGGGCCACGCGGCCTCCCCAGCCCGTGGTCATTATACGCTAATTTCAAAATTAAACGCTTGATTCTCAATGCCAATGCGCTCGACGGTGGCCGCTATGTAAGAATTAATAAAAGGCGGGCGGTGGTGCGCGGCGCGCCAGTGCCGAAAATACTTGTGAACGTTTTTATCAGCCAGTCCTTTCACTTCGCTCGCCCATGACAGTCGATAGAATTAATTTGTATTACCGAGAAAATCTTACCTAGATGAGTTGACTGATTCGTGTTTGTGTTCAGTGAGCTAACTAGTATGTTGTGCAGCATATCTAAGAAGTGATGTTTTCTAAACTTTCAGATGGTGCGAGGGGCGGCGTTAGTGCTGACGCTAGCGCTGGCGTGGGCGGCGGCAGGGGCGCGCGCGAGCGTGCTAGTGCCCACCTACGTGTTGCCGCCTGACTCGTTCGTGCGCGATCAGCGCTCCCCCGGCCCGCCGCCGGAGCCCGACACCGCGGAATCGCAACGTACGATCAAGCGCCTAATAGGCGGCCACATGAAAATTAAACCCGACAAGGATTATGGCACCACGAAAAATTCCATAACGTACGATGGTAAAAGTGAAAGTGGCAAGTTTGTGGGCGTGATCGCGTCGGACCAGTCGGGCGGCAGCGTAGGATGGAATCAGGGTATATGGGACGACGGAATGCTCATGTCCAGCGCCGGCGAAGGAAAGCAAACGGGGAAAGTGAAAGACGGAGATGAGGAAGACAAAAAGACACTGTCGGATCAGGTGGCTGAAGGCAAATATGGTCTTATACAAAATGAAATATTTTCAAAGACCCCTAAACGACCAGGAATCGTCAGTTACGAGCCAAACGCGGAGACAAGAACTAAGGACAATTTACAGAGTTTAGGCGGTCTTAAAAAGGATGAAATCTGGCTTGCCGAAGACCACCTTCTAGTACTTACAGGAGGATCATACCCTGAGCGTACTAAAGAGGAGCGCAGGCCATGGCCACCGATAGATGATTACGAAGCACCCAGAAGGCAAGTAAAGCTACCACAGAAACCTAAAGTGCCACCGCCCTTTCCAGTACGACTCTCCGACAACGGACCGCTCGTCTTCCTTACTCCAAACGGCAGTGTCCCTGCGTCCATTTTCCCACCCTTCTATGCGGGAGAAGGCGAAGGCCCTCTATCATCTCCGCCATTCGTTTTCCCAGCGGGAACGCCCTATCCCGCGAGTGATAATCAGGGAAACATTACTGCCGGGGGAACGCCGTTGCCAATTCCTCCGTTCCCATTCCTACCTGGGAATGCGAGCGAAGGATTACCATTCCCCGCATCCATGAACGGCTCTTTTCCAGAAGGTTTCCCTCCGGGCGCAGCGTTTCTTCCACCACCGAGCAATCAAACAGACTTGTACGACGAAGACGACCCTTCGATATACTATCCGCCGCCTTACAATTTTTCCTATCGCGCTGATTACAACAGTAGCGTTCCTGCCGGACCACTCGTGCCTGGAATAATATTACCCCCACCACCTGATTTCTTCGCTCCACTCGAGGAAAAAACTACTACGGAAACTGTAAAAACTACAACAAGGCCAACTACAACAACATTACGTTCAAGGTCAAAGCCGACATTGAAACAACCGTTACCGACGGCAGGGTATAGAGGCAAATACAAGACGAGACCGACAACTACGGACGCTACAAGAACAACCGAATTTGCTACAACGATAACAACACAACCACCAGTCGAAATAATTACAACGCCCAAGCACAGAAAGCCGCAACGCGTCCAAACATTGCCACCAAGAAACCCTGTGCGAATACATAACTTGCCTGACGAAATTATAACAAGGCCCAAAACAGATAAGCCGGTTTATAAGGCGAGACCGAAAGTTACATCGAAACCGGTGGCCGTATCAGTTATTTACGATTATCCGGAACCGATTTACAACAATGAGACGCCGACGACAACAGAGAAACCATACGTCGTGTATCGTGTACCGGAGAAAACGGCCAGTATAATTAATAACGACGTAATAACATCTACACAAGTGCCATTGAGAGCCGAGTACTATTCTAACATACAAAACGACGAAGTACCGACAACGAAACTACAGCCGGTATACAACCAAAAGCCAAATGATAACGGTATAGCATCTTTCTACTTCTACGATGAACAGCCCAAGAGTTCGCCAGCGCCCGAAACGTACTTCGACGGTAGGAATTATTACAAGACAGTGCCGAACCGACATCCATTCGTACCTAAACAAAACATCATACCACAAAACACTCAATCCGGATATTCGCCGGCCATAGACGTCTCGTACGGAGCCATTGATCAAACAGACGCACTGTTCTTATGGCCGCAACAACAAGGTCCCCGAACGCTTACACAGGAATATTTCAGCATACAAAAACCGAGACAGCAAACACTTTACGTGCAGCAGCAGCCAAAGCGAAGACCGGATCCGTTCTATCAACAAATAACAGACATTCAACAAACTATTGACTTGTACACGACCAAAAGACCCAAAGCGCATTCGCATCGGCCTCACACTAACAAACCGAAAGTGATTAGCTCACGGCCAGTATACCAATTCAGCTATCAATCTAATCCGAGGCCAGAGCAAACATTCCGCGCACCAAAGTTGGACCCCGAACCTTTCAGACCTATGGTGAGCTACAGCAAACCTTTCAACTTGGAAAACGAGTACAACACCATAACGCCCACGGTCTCGTCTGGTTATCCGCATCAACAGTACTTAATCGAAAATGTACGAGTTACTACCGAAACACCCACATCGACTAGATACTATCCAAAAGCAAAGTTAAGAAACGAGGATTATGATGATACTCCCAGCGCCAAGGAGAACTTGCCTAAAGGAAGCAGGAATCACATCCCGGTACACGCAGGGAAACCGAGCGGCCAACACGTTAACAGGTATCCCAGTACCACTCCCAGTCCGATCAGTCATGGCTATTACACGAAACAGGACGAGAGATACCTGGACGACATCACTAAGAACTCTTTCGATATTTTCGGTCAGAAACTTGAAGACGGATCGCAGGACGTCAACGGACTGGCCGTAACGCCTCCAATCGGCACGGTGAGAACACCGATCGACAACAACATAAATCTGCAGTACGCCTATGAGCTCGTGGAGGCACAGACACCTAATCCATCGTCATTAGAGGGAGACACTCTGGTCAACTACCGTCTCCCGCGACCACCTATAAACCCACACAGCGAATTTATAAGACCACAAGGACAACATAACGCCAATCTGATACAACAACAAAAACCTCCGTCGCTATTACACGACACAGTGGTGAACGACAGGCTACCGCGGCCGGAGATCGACCCGGACAGCGAGTTCATCCCGATCCCCAACCCCGCGTACAGAGCGCAGTACAGGCAGCAGCAGCAGCAGCGGCAGGGGGCGAGCGAGCTGGACGACTTGAACGCGCCGTCGCTGGCGGGCGACACGGCGGTGAACTACAAACGGCCGCGGCCGGCGCCGCACCCGGACGCGGAGTGGGTGGGCGCGGGGAACGCGGCGGGCGAGGGCAGCGCGGGCTCGCTGGTGTCGTACCGGCTGCCGGGCGACGGCGCGCACGTGTACTTCCTGACGCCGCGCGCCGCGCCCGCCTACGGCCGGTGAGGCCGCACTCTAGTCTGACGCACCGACGGAGCGGTCGTCGCCGACCACACGTGTATATATAATACAAAGCGCAAATGTGATGTTAATGTGTCCTAAGTAGAATAAGGTTGAGAACGACTAGCGGGCCCGCCCCGCATTGCCATAATATTTAACGCGTGTTTTATTGTTGTGTGTTTTATTAATGGTAAAACTCGATCGATCGGCGAACATTGTGAAACTAAATGGACTAATACTAAAAGTGAACTAGGTTACTATTATTATAATTATAACTATTATTATTTTCTATTTATTAAATTATTCGTTAAGAGACTGGGTGCGAGAGTTTAGCGTTAGTTAATTTATTTATGAATGACAGTATACTAGAAGAGCCCGTTGGTACAGTTGTGACACATCGCGGAATGTGTGTGTATGTGTCGTGTCAATGTAGACTTGGTACACGATGACAGAAACGTTGCTGGAACTGTTACGTACAACGTGCAGATCGCGTCAATGTTCGACAAATAGTTGTGATTATTTAATGTATTAATTGATACGACAAAACTTGTAAATAATATAATAAACAAATTATACAACATTACCACTCATTTCTTTTTATAACCCTTTACAATAACAAGGCCAAAAATTCGTCTCCATTGTTGTTACATAAACTACTGTTTACTGCATGTTTAATAAACATGTATGTCAAGATATAACAGAGAGACTTTAAACATAAATTAAAGTAATGTTCTTATTATGATATGACTGCCTCGTTGATAGTGTTGGTTACAAGTACAACCTGCCGATCGAGATGACCCGGGTTCAAATCCCGGGTCGAGCACTATAGCATTTTTCTAACTTAGATTTTCTAGTAGAGGCTCGGAGTGCGAATTTACGCCCGGTGCATGGCAATAGGCTAGCCCCCTATCATATAGAGGGATGTGTACCTAACTGATAAAACGTGGGGATGTACGCTACACCCCTCGGCCTATCTCTTCGGGGTTTACCGGCGTGTGATATTACGTAACATTCAATAACATTGGAGCTAACAAAAGCGACACGACGACACCACATCGTTCCCACTTAACCATGACAACGATTACGTTAACATATGCATAAAACAAAACCACTCGATAGTGACTAACGAATTGAATGTTTCGACATACATAATTGTCTAAAAATACCGCCGTCCACTCACCGGTCGGCCCGTGAACTCGTTGCTGCGGCCAGTTCGCGGTGATGTTAAAATTGAACCGCACACATCGTAAGACAATAGTGCTCGCATAATAATATCTCGGGACACCTCCACACACAACCATCAGATCCCAATGTAAACATCCAGACTTCATATAATTCATATTCATATAAATATATAATTACATAGGTAATATTTACATCCAGACACACAACAAATGCATGCTGCTGGTCGTTAACTAAGTTAATAAAATGTTCGCCGCGTAATGTTGACGCGTTAGGATTCAAATGATTGATAATGACCACGACATAATATGATAATCGAATACGTTGATAGCGATCATCAAAAACGTTCACATTCGTCATAAAAACGTAACATCACGCCTGTCATACCCGAAGAGGTAGGAAGAAGTACACTCCTAGCGCGAGTGTACGTGAAACTGAACAAGCAGGTGTGCGTCGGTAATCGAGCTAACAATAAGATATACTTTCGATGCATTATTACCAACTTAGATACATGAGATTTTAATTAGTGTGTGTACCATCATAATCACGCGTATACGCTCCTTGGGGCAAAGCCGTTACTAGCACTATACACCTATAGGCCCCTAGAATAATTATAAGTATACGATTTCCAATGGCGTATGCAAACCTCATGGTTATTACCACACGGAACGACAAAACTTAACACCGTTAAAAATGTTAAAGCATGTATACCAAACCATATGCGAGTAAGTTCTGCCGCTCTAAAGAGCGACAGCATTGTATTGGCCATTCGAGCGCATGGATTTCATCACTTAAAAGGAACTAAAAACGCAACAGTGGTCGCAGGCGGGCGGAGTGCGCGCGTGCGAGTGAGAGAACGCGAGCGTGCGAGCGGGAGGGACGCACCTGTGTCGGGCTCGGCGGTGCGCGGCGCGTCCTGCAGCGGCGCGGTGTGCAGGCGCAGGTACACGGACACGG